>CAOKZL010002931.1:0-144264 GCA_948472985.1 Iguana delicatissima
AGGCCTCAGAATAAACGTATAAATAGTAGACACTGAACTGGGGGAGTCAGACTCTCAGGAGAAAGGGCTGAGAGTCAGTTCTTCAGCCAAAGAGACAGTTCTCACTTAACCAAGGGGAAGATTGAATGAGAGGGGGTGTTTTCTCAAAGAAAGCCTAATGAGAGGAGCAGAAGAGAAATCGACCCACTTTTGAATCTGATCAGAGAGCCTGACCTAGATTTGGGAACAGAGCTTTTGGCAAAAAAAGGCCTGTGTGTCGGGTGGAGACTTGTACCTTTATGTTGTTGTAAAGATAGAACAAACTGCTTAACTGCATTCTAGAGATATGTTTGAACTTGGACATACATACAAAACCAATACTTTGTTCTGTTTATTGTTTTAATTTAGATTATAGTATATTTTTATAAACTTTGGAGTCAGCTGAATGATTCTCCATAGTTATAATCAAGCAGAACCTCACTGCAATAAATTCAAAAAGGGTTCTAAATAACAATGGTAAGGCTTTACCCTTTATACACAAAAGTGGTATTTTTAGGGAAGGCCAGAGCTGTACAAAGTGGCAAGGTGCTTCAGCAGAGTGGTGGAAGGGGAAGCTGCCATATCCCTCAATGAGGAGAAACAGCAGGTCTTGCCAAACTTTCATTTTAGTTTGCTTGGGAGTTTTGTTTAAAGCTTTTATGTGTTGAAACTTGGAAGCTATACTTCTCTTGCATTCCTCCTTTACCATATCACAGTTTCTACCCATAGGCAGAATCCACCACTGCTGGTGGAGGGGGCAAATCCACTTGGGAGACAGAAGCATGTCAATTGAATTCGCTGGGGCTTAGTTCCAGATAACTGTACATTAAAGTGCTGTTAACCACTATAATTTTAAAGTCATAACTTGACCAGAAGGGATAAAACATGTTCTCTGAAGGCCAGGATGTCACATACATATATTTGTAGTGTTATGGGTGTTGAGCTAGGACTCCAAAAGACCAGGTTTCAAATCCCTGCTCAGCCATGGAAACCTGTGCATGACCTTAGGCATGTCACACACTCTCAGCCTGAGAGGAAATAAATGACAACCTCCTGAATATATCTAGCCAAGAAAACCATAAGTCAGAGTCAACCTTAAGGCAACGTAACAACATCAACAATTCCACTTTTTAAAGTCTAAGGAGTCTATACACCAGAGTTTAGGAAGCAATGGTTTTGTTCAACTAAATAAAATGTTTCTTTGATTTCCATAAAGATTTTCTTCTGCCTTGTTAATATGTACAGTAAGTGCACTTGTGTTCTTCCACAAGAGGAAATTTGGAAATAAATTTATCCTTGCTTTTGACATCCCAGTAATGAGAGTCATTTTCAAAATGACTTTAATATCTGTTGTTTATAATGTGTGAGTTGCATGCATGATTAAGAATTATGCTACCGGGTTATGCAAGAAATTAGTATATAATATAATGTAATGATGAATGACCTTGTCTAAAAGGATGTACTATGCATTATAAGGAAAAAAATGTATTGCAAAAGGGAGCCTGAAGCTTTCTGAAATAAAACTGCAAAAATATGTATGATGGCAAAGGATGCAAAGTAGCTTTCTTATACCCAGAACACATGCACTCTATTTCACTGTATGCCACTGAGATATAGTCATTTCTGTTTGGCGATACTGTCAGAGTTTGCAAGTTTTCCATAAACTGAGGAAAGTGAACTTCAAGATTAAGAAAGTACAAAGCAAGGAGGTCTAGGGAGATATCTGTACAGTAGTGTTACCCATAAAAGTCTCAGAGGTTCACCAATGGTGCCAGTGCCTCCATGGAATGGCTGGAAATTATTAGCACAAAGGGAGGCCTGCAAGAGAAGGGTAACTATGTAGGATCTTTCCTCTTATGTATACTGGTACTAATGCAAGGACACCAGTTGAAGATTGAAATAATGTTTTATTGGGGAGAATCACAAACACACACACTCAAGCAGTCCCATAACCACACAAGGCTAACTGAAGGAAAGGAAGGAACAACTGGATAGCGAGAAATTGGGGCAAAGTGGGCAATATTTTTACCTATCCTACAGTGAAGAGAGGAAGCGATATGGCTCAGACAGAGGGTAGGAGGGTAACACAAGAACAGGAATCGGAGCAACAGAGTGACAGCTTGTCTCCAGTGTATTACTTGTCTGGCTCAGAGCCAGGGTTTAAATACCCTGTTTCTGCCTTGATGGGAAAGGTGTTAATGGCTTTCTGGCAGAGCACCCTTTGGAACTGTTTAATGGCTTTAGCATTTAGGTGAAAATGCACTGATGGGAATAGTGATAGCTTCTTAATGTCTGGGCAGGTGAGGAAACAAAGGAGAGCTTCAGCAGGAAGAGGGAGCAGGTTGTTGATAATCAGTTGCTCTGTTGACCAACTTTGTGTGCTATTATATTTAAAGGTTGAATTGTTGAGGGACTTATTGCAAGCTCATTAGCACTGGAGATTCCAGATTGATATGACCTTGCCCAAGGCCTGAGGTCCCATCTGAACTACTTTTGCATGTGTTCATTCAGTCCTCTTTGCCAGCATGGCTTTTCAGCCATAACAGTGTATGATTTATATTAAATAATGTTCATTGCCAATCATTTCATGGAGTGTGGGTGTATAGCATGGTAACAGTAGCCCAAAAAGGCAGTCATTGTTTAGAAATGGAAAACTGAGGAAGAATGTCTGAAGGGTGGGGACTGGATTTTTAAAAATGCAAAAGAAATTGGTGAGGATTCATTACCCTCAAAATTGTCATCACTCACCTAAGCTGCCAGCTGCTCCTCTCCAGTCAGTCTCTGTATTCTTGTCTTACGGGGAGGCTTCTCACATCCAGCCTATGCTGTCACCCCTGATTTCACCTCTGCATTCTTCAGGAACAACCAGCTCAAAGAAGGAAAGGAAGGAACAAGCTACTGAAATGAGCTGGGGTGTACACTGATACCAAAGAAAATGGAAAAGAGATCCAGGCACCTGCTTCTTCCTTCCAAAATAGTGTTATAGTGGTATTATTCCACTTTCTATGGAATCCAGGATTCCATAGGATGTTGAAAGTGGAATAATAGCATTTTAACAGTCTAGTGTGGAAATGGCCTATATTCTAAGCTTCCAAACAGAAACTGACTACAACTCCCAGGGTCCCCCAGCTAGCAAGGTACTGGTCAGTTGTTATGCTGGCTGGAGGAGTGTAAGAGCTGTAGTTCAAAAAAATGACTTTTCCAAATCTGTTTCCAAACTTGCTTCCAAATTTTTGCCAGCAGCATTCTGGATTGAAAAGCACAGAGAGATTCAAGAAGCTTTAAGTCTCACACGGAGCAGTAGACAGTGGCCTGGATCTCGATGCTAAATCTGTAGTCTGTGGCAGAAATGAGGGAGCTTTGTCCAGTTTTTACCTTCATATTAAAGCTCCTCAAGCATCACACTAAGAAATATTTGATATTGCCCACCTTAAAGTATATGTGAAGGCAAATTTTAAATGTTTTCAGTTTGTATTCTGGATTTCAAAGTTTGAGATTTTACCTATTACAAGGTTACTGTTTTTCTTCCTGTAAGCATAAGAGTGAAGAATTCTTTAGAAGAGCAACTAGACTTGCACTTTTCAGATAATTAAATTAATCAGACATTTTAGAGAAAAAAAGACAATGCCTACAACCAGGAGCTTAATTGCGCATGAAGGCACATTTTTGTTCATTTGACATGTGCAATTACAGTACTACATTTTCTGCATGCAAATATGCTTTTGTTGACAGAATTTGGGAGTTGGGTACAGAAGTAGTTCCACCTACAGGTTGTTTCCTGCTCAATTCTTCCACACTAGTTTGGCGTGTTCAGATATACAGCAGGCACTCAAAATTTGAACCTCTCAAATTACAACAATAATCAGTGATAGTGATCAGGAATAGGAAAATATATCCAATACACAGAGGTTTTCCCGTTTCAATTAACACATTTTCAGTAATCAATCCATACAAGTAATACTTGCAACAAAATACTCCAATGGGGGATACCCTTGTATAGACTTTCAGCCAGCTGCCAGTTAGGCCCATTCCAGAACATGCCATTCCACTTCCCTTCTCCATTCCATCAATTTTCCACACAAACCTTAACATTCTATGCTGTTTCAATTTTTTTCTCCTGTTACAGTTGCTTCCCTACCACCATCACCTAAAAAGTTTGATTTGTTTTGTTATTCTTTTTTGGTACTCTTCTCCCAAGCCTAATCCTTTTATCTTATACATAGGTGGTGCCCTTTTGGCTACATAAGAATAGGCATTCAGAGAATTTCTTCACTACTAGTTTTCAACAAACATGGCCATACAAAGATATTATAGACAGTAACTAGTGTTTGTATGTTACCTGTGGATGGAAAAGTTGACAGTAAATTGGATCAAGAATAGAATAGAAGTCTCTGATCTAACCTGAATCTTATATTACAAATATTTTTTTAAATTTTTGAACCTAAGTAGGAAAATGACAGAACTGATGGTAGTAGCACAAGTGGCATTTTCGTCCATCCCTCCTGTCACATGTCAGGGCACTGATAGGGAAAGGATGCCAAAAATAAGCAGCTAGTGATGCAGAGAACACTGTCAGAAGTGTAGTTTGATGCAGAATTGTAGTATGACCCATGGTACCAGAAAAAATGCATAGAATGCTATAGCTAGAATTGGTGCCTCTGATTCTTCCTAAATCCAGAAGGGAAAAGAAAAAAAAGAAGAAGAAAGAATTAATGAGGACTGGAAAATTCTGAAAACTAAAATACTGAAGGCAAAACTGCATGAACCATAGATCCATAATGTTATCAGAGTTTCCAAGGGCCTTCTAGTTTAATCTGCTGCCTGTGCAGGAATCCACAGTTAGAGCATCTCTGAGAAATGGCAATTCAACCCCTGCTTAAAAATCTCCAACAAAGGACAACTGACAAGCTTCTGATGCAGTCTGTCCCACTGCTGAACAATTCTTACTGTCAGGAAGTTCTTCGTACTATTTTGTTGGATTTTTTTTAAAAAAATTATGTTTGTGTCCTGTCCTCTGGAGCAGCATAAAACAAGCTGCTTGTGCTGCTCTTCCTCCTCCTCCTCCTCCTCCTCCTCCTCCCATGCACAAGACAACTTGCTCTGTCTTGCAGATAAAAGGCCTGCAGACATTTACAGATGATTACCATATCACATGTGGTAGAATAGAATGGTACTATTACTTCACTTGATCAGAATATTGTGGTTACATTACTACATCCTAGAACTCTACTATTTGTTTTGCCACCACATCACACTGTTGACTCATGTTTAGCTTGTGCTCCACTAAAACCGCTAGAACTTTTTCACACATACTGCTGTCAAGTCAACTGTCACTCATTCTATGTTTGTGAATCTGATTTTTCTAGCCTTCATTCAATTAGAGTAAGAACATTTTAATAGAGATCTACAAGGACTTCAGAAACATAGTGAAAAAACAAAAATATATACAAACAAAAAAAGAAAAAAATATAAATTGTGATTTAGCATTGATCCAGAAACCAAGAACAGCTAATACCAACTTTAAATCAGCCATGCTGGCTACAGATGATGATGGTGTCATCTGATATATCTGGAAGGCAGCAAGTTGGAGAAGTATGGCTTTAACTAAAGCAAATTAAGTTAATCCTCAGATGAATACATCAATATCAACCCAGCATTCGTTTAGTCCAAAAGGCATTTTCAGTATAAAACTTCTGAGCTGAAAGAAAATAATGCTGACAGGCCATAGGCCCCTCCATGGCCATCTACATAAATGTTTGTGCCAAGGTGGTGTACATGCAGTTCTGACTCTGCACAAATAACAAATCTGGGTTTGATTATTACAAAGTCAAAACAGAGGCCCAGATAAATGCAACTGGAAGCCATGGATGCTAAATTATTCTGTATTGTTCTTTGATTCAAAAACTACAAATCAGCCAGTCCTCAAGGCAACGTAGCTGTTGAAGTTTTAATATGGAAAGTTCTGCCCATTGCCATTAATTAGAGGTGCCCTGACAACTGCTTATCACTTACATGCCAAAAAGGACTACAAGAGGGATGCCTAGTGTGACATGGGTAGTAAGTAATTAACCAGATCCTTCCTTATGATGAGCCAGAACTCTTTACAATTGAGACACTTAGAATTAGGCATGGTGATGAATGGATCCCTGGAGGTATGAACTCTGTTTTTAATGTACTGTGTTGAATAGTGACAAAAGCAAGACTTATGAAAATTGATTACATTTATAGTAGCCAACTAGTGCGACAAAGGGTAATTAAACACGCTTTGAACAGTGATGGTGTATGAATATGCTTTCTAGGCCAACAAGAGGGACAAAAAAAATCTCTGCAAGTTTTTAGAACAGCAGATTGCTTTATTTGGCAAATATCCAACAATATTTTTAAAGGCAGGCAGGGGGATGGGTTGGAGTGACAAGTCATTTGTTGTCTTGGGATTGTATGAGAGGGAGACTCTCAGGCTCATGGGACCATTCTCACCATCAGAATCCCCCATTTCGTTGGATTCATAGGAACAACAAATCCTCCTATTTTCTATAGTAGAATCCTGATTTAATCAGCTCCTTGAACTAAAACTGAGCTTTCAAATCCTATTTGTGCAAATGGTGTCTCATCTACTTTGGCCCTATATGATCTGTGTTCTAATCACTCCTACTGAAATCCATTTAAAGCCACTTTATATCTCCTTAAAACTGAGAATCAGTTTTCTTTTGGTGTTACAGAAATGATGAATTCTATGCATCTTCAAAATAGTTCCTGGGTTTCCCCTATTTCATTGCTAAATATACTTACTATGCAATGAATGGCTCCCTCTGACAACTATTTGCTAAATTTCAGTTGGTTCAGAATATTTGGGCTATGCTTCAAAACTTTTATCAGCTAGCAGTTATCTCCAAGCCCATTTGAAAGTGATGGATTTGATCTTTAAACTCCTAAATGGTGAACGGATCATCGTAAGCATACACACCTACCTGTCTCTTAACTTGATCAAAGGGCTGTGTACCAGTTGATGCCATGGTCCTCCTGGGTTTAGCCCAGTTGGGGATGCTGCTGTACTCAGATTCTTAAGCAGATGATCAGTAAGCCCAACTCCTGGGTCTAGTGACCTGTTACTGCAGGTTAGGCCTCCTTGGAGATAGCATAAAGATATCATTTTGATATTGGCTCTCTTCTACCACCCCTCTCCACGTGTTTGAGAGGCCCCTGGACAAGCCCAGAACATAGGCTTGGCCATGAAACATTGCAATATCCCAGAACAATACAGGCAGGCCAGAAATAGCCAGATCACCACTTTAGGAGACCTCTCTGCAAACACCCTTATTATGTATGCACACTGTTTACAAAGGATTCCCTGCCCTGAGCAGGTAACTTGGCAAGCTAGAAGCTTAAAAGCCAAGCACTGAGCATTTGCATACAGTCTACCTCGTTGTCAGTTCGGATTTAACTCAATCATGCTAAATTGTGACCTTTCTGAGACATTGTCTTGCACCCAAAACTCATTGTTGTCCCTGAGTAAGGCACAGCCTGCAGTCCCAATTCACCCTATAAAAACCTCTGATTCCGAGACCTTCCTCAGATCGCTCTTGAGTTCCATCCTGCCTTGCTGCCGCTTTATCCGGCGAGCCTTCCCCTCAGCTCCAGTAGCTGAGACCGCAGCAACCTCGGATCACTCCGAACTTCCATCAAGCTTTGCTGCTGCTGTGCTTGGCGAGCTCCCCTCAGCTAATCGAGCTGAGTTTCTTCTCTGCACCCCTGGCTTCTCTCCCGAGGTCCAGGACGACGAGACAGGTGTTGTATCACCCATTCTCCCTGAAAATCTCTATCCTTAATTCAACCTCTAATTTCTTAGTTAGCTGTGTGACTGTGGTGTCTTTGATGTTTGCTTGTATTCAATAAAATATCATTTTTATTACTTTAAACCCGTTTGGCTGCTTGACTGACCTGACCCCGTAGATGCTGGGTTGCAAGATCCTGCTGAGTTACCATGCCTCTCGCTAGCTTAAGTGAGTGCTCCAGCTAATTTTCCCCAAAGGTGTGTTTTATTGTTTGGTTATTTCAGTGTCCCTCCCGGGACCCCCAGTAAACAGGGTAACAGACCTCACTCAGTCAAGCCAGGGTTGAAATGATGAGACAACAGAATGGTAACCATGAGTCCAGGTCCAAAAGGCAAAGTTAGGCACAGCAAGGCAGTCAGTATACAGGAGATTCCAGGTAAGTTAAGATACTAAGTCAGATACCAGTTAATTAAATGAGGAATAAATATCATCAAAAGAGACACAAGTGAAGCAAGACAAGAATCCAGATGAGTTCACCTTCTATGTGCTCCCTCTGATGGCACTGTCCTCTCACCACCAGGCACAGAGAGAGAGAGAGAGAGAGAGAGCGAGGGAGGGAGGGAGGGAGAGAATGTATGGCTAATACAGTGGCCCCGCAACTTTTGCAAAGGTTTGGGGTGTAGGACCCTCATGAAAGTCAAAAAACACAAATAACCCCCACTCCTGCTCCCATTTCCTTCCATGGTTCCTCCCCCATTTACTTGTGTTTCATTGGGGCACACTGCCTTCCAGGCTCCCAGGTGATAGGCAAGTGAATGGGAGGGGGGCAGCTATGTGTGCATGCTTGCTGCCCCCCTATTCACTTGCATTTTGTCTGGGCGCTCTGCTTTGCAGGCACTCAGGCAATAGGCAAGTGAATGGAAGAAGGAGGAACACAACCAGAGAAGGCATTTGTGGGGGGCTGCCTCTTTCCATTTGCTTGCCTTTTGCCCAGATCCATGGAAGGAAGACATGCATGCCTGGGCAAAAGGCAGGGGAATAGGATGGGGGACTGGAGGAGAAAGCAAGTGAGTGCCTTGTAAATAATCAAGTTTTGAAGATCAAACCCACAAATGAGGAGGGAGGACTAAATAAATAAATAAATATACACATGCATACACATACATATGTATACTTCATGTGTACAACTTATTTGTTTCATCTTTCTCTTTCTTCTTGTGCCTTTCTTTTTATTTTAAGCTAAAGGTATGATTAGGAACATTTGTGAGGCTCAAAATTTGTGCCCCAACAGTTTGGGTTCTTATCCTTCGCTCCTTTTCTTTAAAACTGTATCAATTTGTATTCAATATCTGGACAAAGCTATCACCAATAACGCTTGCCAGACTCTTCAGTTTAAAAGTATGATTTAAGGCAGTGGTAATAATAATACTAGTAATGCTAGTAATAATAATAATAATAATAATAGCAGCAACAACATCAACAGCAACAGACATCATTTTGTGTCCATTAATTCAGATCTCCTTAAGAATCACAGAAAGCGATATAAGGTATGGGTGATGCTTCTCTCCCATCTTTATCCTGGTAATAATTTGCCATATCTATAACACCAAAGCCTTCTACATGTTTACTCTTAGGCCCTTTCTGCACCTTACCTTCTTCCGGTGCTGGGGTGCGGGGGTCACGCGAGCAGCCTCTGGCGAGAGGCTCTCACGTCTGGGGTCTTTTGGCTCCTTACGAGCTGCCTGCTCACATGAGAGCCCCGCCTCTTCCTTCTGCAGTGCAGCCTGGGACCTTCCCAGGCTGTGCTGGGGCAGGAAGCGCGACTGGCATGGCTCCAAAGGCTCCGCATGCCAGGTAAGTGAGCATGAAGCCCGGGAGCAATGTGCAATTGCGCACCATTTTCAGCTTCTAGCCGAAAATGAAAAGGTGAGCGATCGGCACCTGCCGGCCTCTGAAGCATCATGCGATTGTGAGTGCATCGTGCAGATCGCTCCTCACAATCGTGCAATGCTCCAGGTGTCCTTTCGCATGGAAAATGCCATGCGGAAAGGGCTTTAGTGAATTTCAGTACCTCTTAGGTAAATGAGTTTAATGAGACTGAGTTCCTTTAAGGAAGAAAGGTTGTTCCACAGATTAGAAAACCTCTCCCCTTCAAAAAGGCACCCTCCACGTGCAAACAGAAATGGCAATAGAGGTGAGTGCTATCTCCCTCTCGCTTTGCTGATTTACTTTTCCCCACTTAAATACCATCTGAACAGAACTATCTTCCATATAACATGCCACCGTCTCATACTTTTGGTGCTTGACATCACATGAATTGGTTGAGTGACTGAGCTAATTGTTGCCTTTCTCACTGAAACAGGTGTATATAGCATGACATTTTAGTAAGGAGCCAAAAATGTCATTTAGTCATGTCATGTTGCATATTAGGCTGCAGAAACCCCTATGAGGATGTTAGACACAAGCTGGCACCTCTCCAGATGAAACTTAACAAGGCTGAAATGAATATACAAACTACCAAAAACCAAAAGAATCCTGTTAAGCATTCTTTAGCACCAACCCCTCTAGGTTTTATCCTGTTTTCCTCTCTAACTGACAAAGCCGCATACATGCACACATGCACACGTGTTGCATAGCAGAAATATTAGATTACTTCAATTACACTATGGTCATAGGAGACCTTTGCTTATTCCACATTGAAATCCCAGAATTCTTTTTGACAAAAATTATAATAATATGATGATAGATGGATAGGTCTGTCCATTTTGCTTCCCTCACATTTATTTTTTTAAAAATCTCAGTTTCCTTGTGATTAATTTATGAAGAAATCTGAAGACTTTGATAAGTTCTCATCAAGAATAAAGAGAATTACATTTTCAGCTTCAACAATTTTAATATGGAGAGAATCATGCCAAAATCTACATGCCACATAGTTTTTGAAGAGCCTGTCAGATGAGATTCCAAATCACTGGCTCTATAAGCATGACTCAGTATAGACAATTCAAACAACAGTTTTAAGAACTGAGCATTGAAAGCATTCTGCCTGAATCTCTTCATTTTGCTTTCTCTCATGTTCACATTTTCTCATTTTTTTTCCTACTGAATTTATGAAGAAATTTGTGAAGCTTGGGAAGTTCTTATTTGAAACTGAACTAAATTAAATTCTTATCCATTCCCATAAACCATCCTTAAAAAAAAAAATAAAGCAAATCCAACATGTTTATTGTGGCATAAGTTACTAACAGAATCTGGCCCACAATAAATCTATTAACCTATACAATGGTAAATCTTCCTTTTTGGTTTTGCTGGAGAAAAACTAGTGCACTACTCTCTATCTGGGTTGATCAGACCCAACCATTTTATATTATTTGTATCCCACCTTTCTCCCAACATGAGAGTGCCAATGAAATCTACACAGCAAAGCTGGGGAAAGTAGAGGTACATGGGAGGAATGTCACCACAAGGGCTTTTTGTTTGGGAACCTCCATACCTGCCTACAATCAACAGCCCCCAGATATCAGAAGCTTTTTCTACCTCAAAAATGGATCAAAATGGTGAATTACTCCTCCTGGAATCCTCTAAGAGAAGCAGTTTGCATTTGAACCATGCCCATAACCTCATCTTGACACTCTCCCTTCCAGAGAAACACTAAGGAAAACCTCAAAGGTGCCACTGGAATTCATTTCTATTTTGAATTTGGAGGCAATTTTCAGCTGATTTCGGGACAGGGCAGCCCCCTATGGGTCTGGCACAGGCTTAAATTAGCTCCTACACCTGCTGCAGTTGGTCATCCCTATTGCTGAGAATGCACAACTGTAGAAAATTGTTGGCCATGATGGGCTGAAAGCTATATGTTGGGCACTAGCAGGCATGAAACTATAGGACAATGCTATGCTATAATGAAGAGAAATTCTAGACTAATATATTAATTGTTATAATAAACTATTATATTATCTATATTATAATAGTTGTAGTTAACAATAGTTTATAATATCACAGCGCTCTCTCTATTGCAATAACTCTACAATATGATACAGGTCGACTCCTAAAGCACAGACAATATCTTTGGAACACAGGTGCATCTTGTAAATAGTTACATTCTTAAATAAATAAAAGAACCTGCAAAACTTCACATGAATGTGAGCCTATAAATCACTCTGGTAATGTTTTGACTTCCTAACCAGTACTGACCTGTACATGACTATTTTCACAGCCCTTAAGTCCTCTTAATTATACTACAAATATTTACACCCTTAGGCATTATGCTGCTTAGTAATAAGTCTCCTTAACTGATTTAATTTTTGAAAGCTGTTGAAGTGCATTAACAAATTAACATCATTTATTAATACCATGCATCTGTTATGCTAGCAGAATACTGAATAATGTATAAACATCATTCACAAGTCTCAGGTAGGGATATTTCATTTGAGAGAGATATACTACATTTGTTTTACAAGAACTAGTAAATCAGGCTGGTTTTGATGTTTCCCTGCTACAAATATTAATATTCATGCCTTAAAATACATGAGATAAAGGCGGGGCGGGGCGGGGCGGGGGTGGGGGCAAGTAGTGGAGTGCAACTCAGCAAAGACAAATGTGAAATGGAATATGAAGCAGAGAAAATCCATGTTCTCCACCTAATGTGCATATTCCTACTTGGAGAATTACTGGATTTGCTGTTATGTGCCTTCAAGTTGACTCCAATTTATGACAGCCCTATTACGGACTGTCATTGCTTTTGTCAAGGCTGAGAAAGCATGACTTGCCTGTCACCCAGTGGGTTTGTATGACTAAGTGGGGATTTAAACCCTGGTCTCTCAGAGTCCTGCTCCAACAGTCAACACATTATAGCACAATGATATGTGGCAGCAATATCTGAAAAAGATTTGTTGGATAACTAACAGTGGATAGCAAACTACTCTTTTGACATGCTGTGACACAGAAAATGGAGTAATATTAACAGAAATGTGCTTTTCAAAACTTTCTAGAAAAAAATTGCTTTTCTATTTTTACTTTAATTGTAAAGTTTGGTTCTATAAGGCTTTATAGTTCTAACCACTACCTTTCAAGATGTTGACAAATTGAGAAGGATTTGAGATGGGTAGAAAATTGTTTGAGATTCCCATCTTTATGTGGTTTATTACTGTATATCTAAATGTGGGGAAAATGGATAAGGTGGTGAAGAGCTGGCATTCAAGTATTTAATAAAGTCTCAGTGAATGGACTTTCTTTTATTGTCATGGGGCAGGGTGAGTAAGGTTATTCCTCTCTTTGCTATCTCAGTTGGTCTTGGCTCACTGCACAGTGAGTGGGCAACTGGAATTCAAGCAAACAGCCACATTTTGGAACTGTTTCAGTGATTTGGGGTTGCCTTTTCACCTAAAAAAAAATAAGGAGAATGACTTTGAGAATATCCTGGGGGGTTTTGAGAGGCTAAAAATGAGGTTGAGACTGCAATTGGCCTGACTGGCCCTCCCCCAACCCTATGCTATATTGTAGCTGAGGGTTCCTGTTCAGTGCTCACATTTTGCTGTAGACAGAAGTCAGCTGCCAACCAGCTAGGCTGGAGGGAATGTTGTCATAACATCTTTGAAGACATAGATGGCTATTTAAGCAGTGTGGCAGTTAGGGAGCAAAGGTGGAAAACAGAGTGAGGAGTACCACCATCTTGTATGAATGAATTGATATAAATAAGCTATCCTAAGTAAACTATAGAGTGGTGGTTGAGGCTGAGACCCAATCACCCCCTTAATGGGGACTAAAGAAGTGTATGGTGACTGATGTGAGAAGTAGGCCATTACCTGTATGACAACAGCCATCTATGGTTGTGAAGACTGTATGAAGGTGGAAAGACATGAAGGGTGAACAATCTTGATTTTGCTTTAGGATTTCTTCTGTAAGTTGTAATATATTACTTTTCAGTATGCTGAGGATGAGTACAGTATTGTATTAAGTGGGTACTATGTTCACAATTGGGTTTGGGGATATCTAGGTGTAACCCACAATGGGAAAATTAATGGGGTTTGCTTTTATTATTGTGACTGCAGCCAGTGGATGATATGATGTGAGGAGGAAAAGGAGGCACAGATATTTGCAGGTTGTTCCTCTTTCATATGATTCTATGATTCTATTCCTCTTTCTCATTGTGCCTCCACCTCACAGCTATCTAGTTGCTTAGCTGCTGGTTCCACAGGCTTGATGGTGCTACTGTTTAGTGCCAGGTCAGGTCATAATAAAATTGAAGTCACCCATGATTTGATCCAGGATGAGGAGATGGACCTTGAATGTATCAGTGAGAGCTGGATGCACAAGCTGGTGGAAGTGGGCTGACTTAGCTTTGCCTACTTGGTTATTTAGTGAAGAACCAACCTAATTGGAAAGGTTTTCTGGTGAACAAGATACAGCTTTTATGGACTGAAACAGCTACCCTTGCTTGTTAATACCAACATCCCAGGATATTCATCCAGACTTCATGATAAATCGATATTATCAATCTGTTCCATGAGAGTCCAAGATTCCTCCCGCTCCCTTTTAGTGCTACTACACCATGTGTCCTGAGACATTGGTATTAACAAGCAAGGGTGGCGGTTTCAGTCTCTAAAGGCTGTTTCTTGTTCATCAGGAAACGTTTCCAATTTTGAATACCTGCAGCTGATATTGGGCCTGAGAGCAAACTGATTTACTGTTCATTTTGCTGCCCAGCAGCTTCATTACCCAAGCTGCCTAATGTGATCCCAAGAGTGTTACTGCAGGCTACCTAGACAATTGTGCTGGGAATTTCAACATCTTTGCTGAGGCTGCCTTAACTGATGTCAGATTCAAGATTTCAGGGCTTGCTTCAATGGTATGAGACTGTTGCAATGCTAGTTCAACACACAGGGCAGGACATCCCCTCAGTTTCATTTTTGCCTCTCATTGTGATGGGACAGTTTGATAACAGGAGAAGTTGAACTAGCCCCCTTGTCATTATCAAGTCACTTATTTCCCACATAGGTAGAAAGTCTATTGAAATAGTTCATTCTCAAAGAGTAATAGAATCTCTGGGGCTCCTAACTGTACTGCATTATAGTCATTCCACTTATAACTGCAATATCATTTCTAGAGAGTGACACTCATGAACTATATATTTGTCCCTTGACAAATGTCCTATACTATATTTTAAAGATGATGGGTCTGCATACTGACTGGTGAGAGTCATTCGGTTGTGGAATGGAGGGGAGCCTTTGCTCTATGCGGAAAGGTCTCCCCACTGAAACTAGGCAGGCTCCCAGTGCTGGGTGTTTCTATTGTGAACTGAAGATCCATCTGTTTACCCAAGAATTCTACTAATTACTTAGTAGAATCTAACTACTGCATCTATAAGTGGTCAAAGAATTATAGTAACTTCTAATGCTATAAAATGATTGTTCAGTTTTATCAGATGCGACAGCTATCCTCTTGTGTCCAACAAAATACTTTCCTGAATGATAATTGTACATTCCCATCAAGCTGATAGTAAGTTGTTGTCTTCTTGAAGTTCTGCACACCCCTTCAATTACTAATATTTATGTAGAGTATAGTACAAGCAGAGATATAAATCTTCACTTATTTTGTTCTCGCATATGAGAATGGAAATGTTCAAAAGTTTCTCCCTGCTAGGACACTTATGAGATGTCTTCTCCATTTGTAAAGTAATTTTTCTTTTTCTTTTCTTTTTTTCTTTTCTTCTTTTTTTCTTTTGCTAAAAATCAGTGAATGGTTTTCCGTGTAAAATGCATTTTTTGTGCCAACTACATTTTTGTACAATATTTATTTTTAACTATTGCTGCTGTTGACAAAAAGGTGCTACTTTTTTTTCCTCTTGCACAAGGTGAAAAATTTTATACAACCTGACAATTTTTTCTATGCCATGTGTCCTTGTGTCACAACATGCCCTCTCACTGAGGATGAGAAAATTTGTGAATATTCGTTACATCCCTGTCTTCATAATGTGAAAGAATCTCAACTTCCATTTATTTCTCTTGTTCTCCAGTATTTGAAAACAAAAAGTTTAAAAAGAACAATAATCCTAAGTTAATGAAATGAAAGACAGAGGTTGACAACTTCCGGTCGTCTGGTGGCTTTGAGTTTCAGATCAATTGACAGAGCTATTTTCAAGACTTGGTGTGGAAAGATATCACCTTTCTTTTTGCCTCCTATTCCTTGACTCTCCTACAATAAAGTCAATTGTGCTCTCTAGGGACCACAAATGACTTAAGGTGGACCTATCATGGGGTTTTCTGGGGCTGAGAGTATGTGAGGTTTCCAGTGTCACCCAATGGGTTTCCGTGGCTGAGCAGGAAATTGAACCCTGTTCTCCAGGGTTATAGTCCAATGCTCAGACCACTACCCCACACTGACTCTCAGATGAATCATACTCTGTTTATTATAACCCGAAATCATGGGCAGGAGTATATCCAGTTTATCTTCAGAATATAACTCACTGATCTAGATCCTGGCTATTAATATTTCAGTTTCAAGATATTTCATGTCAGTTTTGAAGAAGAAGGTCTAAGGTTAGCAAAAACTAACCCTTTAATGGTGGCAGAGGGGGAAGGAAACTTCGGAATTAATGACCTAAATTGTTTACTGTCTTCTAGAGTAGATCCATCAAATCAAGGGAATTTACCAGTGTGCTGACAGTTTGAGTTTAAAATCTGACAGCAGTTTGACAGATATTTTCTAAGTTTGTTTGTTTGTTTGTTTGCTAGGCCAAGGTTTGCTAGGGCAAGGAAAGAAGATCTTTCAGGATACGCTTTGTTGTGTTAGACCAGAGAAAACATCCAGTATGTGCTATGCCTTGTTAGTAATACAAGAGATCTGTAGGTTTTTTAAAATGAAAAAAAAAAATCTGACTTGTTTTAAACCACAGTGCTCACAGTGAAGAGTCAGGATGGCCTCACAGCCACAATCCATGTGGCAGAGAAATATTAGCAATGTGTGAGTTTCTAGAAACATTCTGAAAAACAATCTGTTTTACACAAAGCATTTTCCTCCTTCCTCCTCCTCTTCTTTGCCTCAGCAAAGTGCCCTTCTCTTATAGCGGGTGCATATTCTTTTATTCCTTTCCCTATCTGAAGTCAATGAAAGGGATTTATCTTCACCAGGTAAGGGCTGTGGTAAAGTTTGGGAGAGAGCCAACATAGGCCATTTCCGCACTAGACTGTTATAGCACTATTGTTCCACTTGCAACATCCTATGGAATCCTGGAGTTTCCAGTTTCGGGAGGGGCCTAGGATTCCATAGGATGTTGCAAGTGGAACAATAGTGCTATAACAGTCTAATGTGGAAATGGCCATGGTATAGTAATTTGAGCATTGGACTATGACTCTGGAGATCAGGGTTCAAATCCTCATTCAGCCATGTAAACCCACTGAGTGACCTTGGAAAAGTCACACTTTCTCAGCCTCAGAGGAAGGCAAAAGCAAACCCCTTTTGAAAAAATCTTGTCAAGAAACTCCCATTATAGGTTCACCTGAGGGTTGCCATAAGTCAGAAATGACTTGAAAGCACACCACAACAACAAAGTTTGAGATCAACAGGAGAGTGCCTGTGCACTGAAGTGTGTTATGTTTTGGAAACGGGTATAGTTTCACACACACACACACACACCCAAGATTTTGTTTGGTACCCAACACTGACCTATGTTACTGCAGATAATCTTTATTTGTGGGAAATGATGCTGCAGATGGTACACAGCAAAGAAGTATTTTATCTTATGGGGTCCACCATCTCCTAAATGCCCTAAATGGCTAATTCTAATTCTATCCAGAATTTCCTGGCAATCCAATTCCTCATAGCTGTCTATGGGGTCTCTGGGCTGGGGTACCCCTCCTAAGTAAGAATGATGGAAGATAGACTACCAAAGATATATAGAATCATAGAACTGGAAGAGACCACATGGGCCATTGAGTCCAATTCCCTGCCATGCAGAAATACACCATCAAAGCATTCCCAACAAATGCCCATCCAGACTCTGTTTAAAAACCTCCAAAGAAGGAGACTCCACCATGCTTCCAGGCAGCCTATTCAGGAAGTTCTTCCTAATGTTTACATGGAATGGCTTTTTGTGAAGTTTGAAGCCATTGCTCCATGTCCTACTCCTTGGAACCCTCAGAAAACAGGCGTGGTCCATACTCCATATAAACATCCCTATCAATATTTAATGCTCCATTCACATGTAACCTAAGCAAATAAAGTAAAACAAATGTGCAAATGTCAATCACTATGAGAACTGTACAATCAGGTTAGAGGCTCTCCTTGTCCTTTCTTGGCCTTCATACTTTTTCCCAGACTCAAACTTCCAGGATAACACAATGCCATGGGACAGCTGTTATCGTTTGGCCATGATGCCTAGACCCATCCGCCTCATGGCAGAGGCCCAACTCACTACAAAGGGGTATACCTATAGTGCAGATGTGTTCATCCCTTCTAGCACCCCAGGGACATTCAAAACATTTACTGGAAATTGGCTGTTACACCCGAATACCTTGATTGTTCTGCTGGTATTATTTCTTGCACTCATTGCACCTCTTGAGTTCTGTCATTGTAATGGGACTTCCACCTATTGTAATGGGATTTCTCTTGCCCTCAACTGGCAGAACTCCAGTATAGGACTGCACTGCTACTTTATCTATTTCAATTTTCTTTGAAATAACTACTTATTTCAGTTTTCAGAAATGATGGATTAAATTCACAGTTCATGAAACAATATGAGATAGAGAGATAGAAAAACACCCTATGAAGACCTTTGTATACCTTTAAGTCTTTTATGTGGCTTATTGTTATAAATATCACGTTTTCTTTGTGTATTTTAAAATGAATAGTCATTCATGTTTCTAGCATCCAAAGAGCAATAATCATATTATGCAAATTTAAAAGCTTGTCCTGTTCCACAAAGGTAGATGTGCTCTTTGGTAGTCAGCATGACTTGATTTATTTTTTCCTATTTGTTACAATAATGTAAACACTTCTGCTGTTACATTTATTTACAATTTTGTATCTGTTTAATTTCTACTTTTCCTCTGAATTATTTTAAATTTAAGTCATTGTCAACAGCCTTTAAATAAGTATAAAATTAAATGGAAATGTGTTGATTCACAAACATATGCTTAGATCTTCAGTTAACATTTATAAGTACATACACCTCCACACTCTCTGAATTCTCTTTAACAGATTTCATCATGGGTTTTTTTTCCTTCCCAAAACTGTCTGCCAAATTCAAGTGTAAAGGTCCACGATTTTTGCTGCCCTTAGGCCACCCCCTGTTATTCACAGGTGTGCTCCCCACTGTGTTGTGGCTTTTGATACCTGCCTTCTTCTTCAATATCTTTTTTTTTTTTTCAGTTTCAAAGTAGTGTAAGAAGCTGGGAAGCACAGAGAAGTTAACTGGTTGCAAATATGCCTTCTTCTCCCAACTTCTGCTTGAGAAAAAGGAAAGGATAAGTTGCCCTGATAATGCCATTTGGCTACAGAAGGTTAAGATATAGTCCCCTGTCTGTTCTTTTGTTTCCAAGCTGTATCTCTCATATAATGAACAACTTCACTTTTTCTGCTACAATACCCCCTCTTTGGCAGGCCCTGTTTTTCCAGGCACAATAACTTGACTTGCTAGACTAAGGGCATCTCTCATGGAGAAATGGGTGACAGCTCTCTATTTTGCATGCTCCACCCTCTCTTTTGATGTCCATTCATTTATTCATTCATTTTCCACCCTTTCATCAATAATGACAGTCTGGGTGGCTTACAAAAATGAAAACAATGTGGAAAATAAAACTCTTTTAGGGATATACATGGTCCATCTAAAAGTGATCTATAACAGTCTCAAGTCTCCCTTGCTCTAGAAGAATCAGAAGGAGAAGTGATGAGAACTGAGAGAACAACCAGTGGGAAGGATGGCTAACACTTTTTTCTTCACTATTCTTTCCTTATCATAATGCCTGTGGAGGACTGATTCTATAAAGTCAGGCTTGACCTTAAATACTCTGAGTCCTGGATAGGAAAACATATGATGTGTCTTTCAGTTCTAATTAAGCTTTGCTTAAGCAGCAGGATCTTCCTGAATTCTGGCAAATGCAGGTATCCTTTAGCTGTCCTTCAGTCTTGACTTAAAAGAAAAATTATAACACACCAGGCAACTCTTTTTTAAAAAAATAACTGTATTGAAAAGTTTCTAAACAAAGGTATTCCATCCAACCCACCACCCCACATAAGAATTTGTGAAAAAATATTACAATCATCACAATTTAACAGTGGCAGATTCATCAACAACTGCAAGGTATCCTCAAAGAAAATTCATATTCTTATCTGGTGTCACAGTCTCATGTATTGGCAGTCAAAATTGCATCTTGATTGCTGGAGGGCCATATACTGAATTCAAATGTGTTATGAACACCATGAAGGGATACCATAAACTTGTGAAATTGTGTTCTTTAATTTTTCTCCATTGGAATGCAATTGTGGTGGTGGAATTCTAGGAAAAGTAACTTTTTTGGAGGTATCAGCACAAGACACTCATCATAAGGTAGGCTGCTTGCTATTCAATTCCCTTTCCTACTGCCTGCCACCCCTTCACATTCATTTGGATTTATTCCTTGGCTTCAGAGCATTCCCTCTTCTATGATGTTAACTACAGAGAAAGAAACTGCCAACCAACCTTCCCACCATCTTGAGATGAATCAGCCCATTTCTCTTCTTTCTGTGTAAAGCAGTACATTGCTTCAAACTTATCACAACTCAAGCAACAACTATGTTCTAAAGTACTAGCCCTTTAAAAAAAAATAAGGCAGGAAAGGTTAAGAAAAATAATCTAAATTCACAGGAAAATAGACATTCAGTTATCATACAGTTAGGCTAAATTTAACTGAGCAAGCTGAAAGACCCTACACATACGTCATAGTAGGGATCTTTAAGACCATCTGATGAATGCCAAAGCTAGTAAAAGTCATCCACATATATTTTGTATGACTGGATGGTGGATGAGCCCACCCAATGGATATATAACATGAGGGGAAAAAATATATCAATCATATTTGGAGGGCATATTTGAAAACAGATGCTTACAGGGAATTAGCACTCCGCCTACATAGCAGAAATAAGAGTAACAGAAAGCTATTTAAATACAAAGAGTATTTAAAAAAAAAAAAAGATCCAAGCCTTTCACTGCTCACTTCCCTATAATGGACCAGAAAATCAGCCACAAATCTACAAGCAATTATAATATATATATAAAATTATACACACACCCACTATTTAAAAGAAAACACAACAAAGATATCAGCAATTTTCCTTTCAACCTTGCTATATAGGAGTATGGAGACTTGAGAAAAACAGACAAGATATGTGTTATCCTAATAGTTGTTCCAGTATCTGGTACATAAAATCTACTTTTTATCTCAGTCTACTGTTCACAGCTTACTGTTGACACTCAGTAAGAATCCCCTCTAAGGCTTTTTTGTGTATGATTGTCAGTGGGACAGGGTTTTAGGAAAAGATCAATATCCCTTCTGTCCATGTTATGGTCTTGATCCAGAATATATTATCCCTGCAGTTGTTATTTTAATGGAGGGAGGGAACCAAATTATATAATGTCTAATTGCCTCTCACTCTTTGCAAATCTTGATATACAGTAAGATTGCATATTTAATTTTTAGTTTAATTTAAGTGTAGAAATATGAAAAAGCAGTGAAGAAAGCTGTTGACTGTTAACACTTTATTTACACATAATAAGAGGGGTCCAGGAAGTACACCAAAAATGTAATTCCAAAGACTAGAGAATGAGCTGTTTCCAACTACCTGGAACTGGGATGTCTTTGATCGTCCTCTAGACACAGGAGGAAAAGCAAATCCTGTCACAGAGGTGAGAATTCACAGGTATAAACTATATGCAGAACCAATCAAGGGCCTTAAACCAAATGTTAGTCCCAAGTAGAGTAAATCAGTGGAACTTACATAAATGCTGACAACCATTCAGCAATTGATTCATGTATCCACTCTAGCTAGGATTACCAACTGGATTTAGGGCCAAGGTGAGAATTATGCCACTTTCCAGGAGTTTGAACTTTAACTCTCTACAGTCCTCTCATAACCAATGATAATGAAAGCTGGGAGTTGCAGCCTAACAACATCTGAAGGTCTGCATGATCCCCACGAATAATTTAGGCAATATATCCAAGATAAAGAGATTTATCTGTATTCTGCTTAAAAATGCATGTTGCTGATTCTTGGTTATAACAAGATTATCTACTTACAGTAGAATACTGATTACCATTCGGTGTATGAAGTTTTAAGTGATAAGTTCTCATTGCAGAAATGTCATTTCATCCTTTGCTATGCATTTCTTAAATTTGTTATCCAGATCCTTATCACCAGACACTGGAAACATATGGTCAAAATTCTTGAATAAAATAAACTCATGAACCACAAGCTTTTCATTTCCTAAAGTTATAATACCATCATTATCTATCCCTTTCAAAAGAACATCAGACTCTTAAGGAGTAGCCCTCCAAATTTTATTGCTGACTTATGGCAACTCTAACGCATACTTACCATGGGGTTTTCTGGGGCTGAGAGTTTGTGATGCACCCAAGGTCACCCAGTGGGTTTGCAGGGCTGAGTTGTAGTCCAATGCTCAAACCACCCAACCACTCTGGTTCTCTCCTCTAGAGCCATTTCCGCACAAGACTGTTATAGCACTATAGTTCCACTTTCAACATCCTATGGAATCCTGGGATGTTGAAAGTGGAATCAGAGCACTGTAACAGTCTCGTGCGGAAATGGCCTAGATTTTATAGGACTGCAATTCTACTCAGTCCTTATCAGCAAATCCAGTAATTAGGTATGCTGAGTCTTGTATTTTGACATTTGGAAGGCTCAAGTTTCTCTGCTTTGATCTGACTGATGCTTGTTTCAAATCCCTCTCACTCCCAGAAACATATAATACCATGCTATAATTATATTAGATTTAAAAAGAAAAGAGAAAGACATTCTTGGACTGTTATAGTTGGGGGCATTACACTTACCTTCCTTTGTCCTAGTACAGCAATGATTATGGTGAATTTGTATTACCAAAAAAATGTGGCTGTTTAGTTACCTGGGTAACCAGAGTTTTCTCTTTACACTATATTATTTCTGGTGGATCAGATGATTCCCCTTTTACTTTCATACTGTGCTTAAAAACATACTGTGGTGTGTTTTGTGAAGCTAATACACTGCCATCAAGTAGTACTATATATTTTTCATAGAATCATAGAATCATAGAAATGTAGAGTTGGAAGAAACCACAGGGGCCATCCAGTCCAACCCCCTGCCATGCAGGAACACCCTCAAAGCACTCCCGACAGATGGCCATCTAGCCTCTGCTTAAAAACCTCCAAGGAAGGAGACTCCACTACAATCCGAGGCAACGTATTCCACTGCCGGACAGCCCTGACTGTCAGGAAGTTCTTTCTGAGGTTCAGGTGGAATCTCCTTTTCTGCAGCTTGAATCCATTGCTCCTTGTCCTGGTCTCTGCAGCAGCAGAAAACAAGCCCTCTCCCTCCTCTACATGGAGGAACAGAACTACAGAACAGAACTACAGCATTTCTCCATATAGTTAGCATCTAGTGAGGCCTTATCTGGTTGTGGTAGTGAGGGTCTGACTAGTCTTTTATTCTCTGCCTGGGTGACACGTTTTTCTTTGTTTCCACAATAACAGCCTGAACACTTGCCACAGCTGTTAATCTGAAGACAGCCAGCATGCTAGAGGACTTTGAGAATGAAAAGCTTACCCTCCAGAGAACCAGGACCAAATTACAAAACAAATCAGAGAAAAGAAGTATGTGTGATCTTTGTTATCACATGACTGTCCTTGTAATTATGATCAAGGTGTCAGTTTTAGGGCTTAGATATGAAATTCTGGGACTCTCAATTCAGACAAATGCTTATACAATGAGGTTCTTCCAACAAAGAGTACACAAAATGTATACTATCGTGAAAGAAAGAAAAAATCCCAGTGTTTTGAAAGAATAATACACTCCTTTCAGTTCAATTTCTATAGGCAAGACTGCTCAAATTCCACAAAGAATAGGGTAAGTGGGAGAAAGATTGTGTGCTACCTTTTTAAAAAACAAAAACCAAAACCAAAACTAGATGTGAGGAAATGTTGAAGTAACACTTCCCATCCTAGTACCCAGTTATTTTGACAATTTTCACCATCTGGGCTATTACATGCTATGCAGGAAGCATCTATTAATAACAAGCTGTATTTGTATTAGGAGAAAAGTCAGTGCTGTTGGGTAGTACCTAAACTTGAAATTTCACAAAATATAGCTGCTGTGTATTGTTTGCCAGATGTTATTTTCTGTCTCAATGACTCAGCTTTCCTTCCTTTTACTATATTGCTTTTTAAAATCATTAGTTGAGCTAGACTACATAACACACAATGCATTGTGAAACTATTTCTAGTATGTATTTCTATCAATCCTGATACCGTTTAAATGTAACAGAAGAAACAACTTTGAGGACCAGAGAGGATCCAGAAAGAATGGACATCCTGTTTTCAAACAATTAGATTGCAGTAAAGGTCATCACTGGGAAAGGAAGACACACACATTGGTAATGTGAGTATTAAAAGGCCACAGCTTAATTCATATTATTGTTGTTGTTGTGAAATTTCAAGTTGCTTCCTACTTATGGAGACCCTGAGACCTATTGTAGGGTTTTCTTGATGAGATTTGTTCCCGGGGGGGGGTTGCCTTTGCTTTCTTCCAAGGCCGAGAGAGTGTGACTTGCCAAGGTCACCCAGTGGCAGAGCAGGAATATGAATCCTTGTCTCCAGAGTCATAGTCCAGAGTCATAGTCCAACACAAAAACCATTGCACCATGTTGGTTCTCATAACCTTATTCATAATAGTTGTGTAATGCTAACTAATGTCTAGATCCAACTATTTATCCCATGATACCTCCAGCCTGCCTGCCAGAGGGAAGCCCAGGAGTGACTGTGTCATTTTTGCCACACTCAACAACCTTTGAGCTGAGTCCAGGCCTAACTGCCTGCACCCCAAATTCCCTTATGGAGACTTACATAACAAGGAGGACCCACAAAGCACATGCGCCCTGTCTCTCCTACAAAGCTGATCTTGTCCCATGACAAAATGCAAAGCATCGAAAAAACATAACAAACTGAAACATTATCTATTTGTATATTTCAAGGCACAACTGAAAATATGGGAGGATGGGAAAGCAGCCAAAGCCAGACTGCCAGGGAAAAGGCAAGGGAGCAGTTTTTATCTTTCCCAGGTGGACCTGAGTGAAGCCTGAAGCTCCACTTTTGTTTTTGACTGTCCACATTACATTGCACAATTAGAATAGTGGTCCAAAGCCTGCACTAAGCATACTGGACTCTGGGGCAAGGAGAGAAAGTGGAGACTCCCAACTGCCCCATTCCTCCTCAGAGTGCTACAGTCTAGCAGTCTAGTAAGCCAAGTTGGTGGGGTTGTCTCTTTCTTGGCATAATAAAAATACAGACACTGGAATATGTCTGCTCAGAAATTTACCTTACTCCCAAAGTAAAAAACATGTATATCAGATTGAAATCTTATTCCATTGAAGGCTAACCATTCATGTCCGTGTTGTTATTAAGTATCTAATATAGTGTTTATAATATCCTAAGCACCGTAAACAGAAACTTAAAATCAAGGCAAACTAGGGCAGAAAATTATTTAGACTTAAACTGATTTATCACTTATTCAGAGTTTCAAGCTGAACACATAAACCCTTTTCACGCCGTACCTTTTCACGGTGCTGGGGTGCGGGGCTCACGCGAGCAGCCTCCGGAGAAGGCTCTCGCTTCCTTGCCTGTTCAGCTCCTCACAAGCTTCCTGTTCGCGCAAGAGCCCCACCTCTCCCTTTCGCAGTGCAGCCTGGGACCTTTCCCAGCCTGCACAGGACAAGAAGTGCCACTGGCCTGGCTCCCAAGGCTCCGCATGCCAGGTAAGTGTGCGTGGGGGCCCCGGAGCGATGCGCGACTGTGCAGATTTTCGGCTTCAAGCCGAAAATGAAAAATGTGTGCATGGTCCACGTCAGGCCCTTGAGTGTTGCGCAAATGTGAGTGTGTCGTGTGGACCACTCCTCCCATGCGCGCGACGCTCAAAGGGTCTTTTTGCATCAGAAATGCCATGTGAAAAGCTTAATAGGTCATCAGTCTCATGAATGAGAAGTTCCCAACTTCCATGTGTTGATCTGAAAGCTATCAACAAAGCCTTTGCATGTGCAGCTGTGTGCAGTCATGCACCTCTTCAGAGTTCTGATTGAATGGGGCAGGAGGCCACTGTCAATTAACTATCTGTACATGTAGACTTGGCTTTTATTGTGTTCCATCCACTTTTGGGTTTTATTTTTGGTTTTGCTTTGTATTTTCTGCTCTTTTGGTACTTTACTGTGGTCAGCTATCTTGAATAACAATAGAATGGTTACCATAAGAGGTGGGGGACATTGGGGTCCACCCACAATGCCAGTGTCTCCTTAGAATTTGGGGGAATTATAGATCAAAGGAGACATGTGAGAGGAGGGTAACAGCAGGATCTTTTCACCTGTGTATACCAGTACTAAGTGTAGAGACGACTCCAGCTAAAATTAACAAAGTATTTTATTTGAATTGACAAACATACAAGAAATCAGACACTCTTAAGAACCATATACATTATCAGAAAGTGAGGCAAGAAAGGTTGGACAGAGAGAGATTGGGTGGAAAGGGGTGATAATCATCAGTCCTGAAGAAGGAAGTCACAGCAGAGGGACTCAGACAGTGGCCCTTTCTGCACAGCATTTATCATGTGAAAGGGCGCCTGGAGCATCACGCAACTGTGAGGAACGATCTGCATGACGCACTCACAATCTCGCAACGCTCCAGGGTCAGGCAGGCGGTGATCATGCACCTTTTCATTTTCGGCTCGAAGCCGAAAATAGTGCGCAATCATGCATTGCTCCCAGGCCCCACGCACACTTACCTGGCGTGTGGAGCCTCCAGAGCCATGCTGGTCGTGCTTCCTGCCCCAGCATAGCCTGGGAAACTCCCAGGCTGCACTGTGGAAGGAAGAGGCGGGGCTCTCGCGCAAGCAGGCAGCTCGTGCAGAGCTAAAGCAGCAGGGAGGTGAGAGCTTCTCGCCAGAGGCTGCTCGTGCAATCCTCGCACCCCAGCACTGGAAAAAGGTAAGGTGCGGAAAGGGCCAGCGTCTGAGGGTAGCCGGAGGAATGGCGGTCTGAGTCTATATATTACTTACTACATATTATGTACTACAATTGGTTGGAGTCAAAATGAGAGTTTTTATACCCTATTTCACACCCTGAAGGGGTGTATTGAAAAAGCATACTGGCTTTCCCATGGGACTGACAAAGGAGTCTGGAATGGGCTGATTGTTTGATTCTGGAGTGACAAAACATTGGTGGGACTCATGATGATCTCTTAACGTTCATCAGGTAGGTGTGTAAGGAAGATTTCCATAGGGTAAGAGCAAGGGATGGTCTCTGATTGCTCACCAATCCAGGCAGTTTGTCTGTATTCAACAAGAACCTAAAGCAGTGAAGGGATTAGCACAAACCCATCAGCGTTGGGTTTTCTGCATAATCCTTTGAGGCCCCTCCCTAAACTGCAAACCCCAGGATTCCATAGGATGTTGAAAGTGGAATAGTAATGCTATAACACTGTAGTGCAGAAATGGCCGATATGATGACAAGATGCTGAAAGAAAGGGGTAAAGAACCTCATGTTCCTCTGCCCTTGCATGTTTCACTTTCATAGATTTAATTATTTGTGAGTTTCTCAAACCCCTGCCTCCCACCTCAAGAGCCTCTTTTCCAGGGGAACCTTCTCTCTCAGCAGCTCTGATCAGTGTATGCAACCATTTAAAAATCCACCTCTGGTCCTCTTCCTCCTCCACCAGCCACTGCCAGGCCAGCTAAGGATGGCTCACAGTCCAATTTGCGAGCACCACAAATGTTCTTCTGATGCCCCCACACAGCAAAGGAAGAAGATGGGCAAAAGGGAGGAAGTATAGGGCCACCATGCAGTCCCACCCCCTTTCCCTCTCCTTTCCCTGACTTGGTTTGGACCCCGGGTGCCCACTTTCCCGACCATGCCATTTTCCCATAGACAGTCACATACATTTTGATATTTGCAGTTTTTCTACTTTTGCAGGGGTTCTATGCCCCTAACCCTAGTGAATGTGGAGGGCCAACTGTACATATTATTAGCAATACGTGATGCTTTCATAACTGTATCTATCCCTATTTTTCTTGCATCCCATTCTCTATTTGTCTACCATCTGGTTTTCTTTCTTACATAATGAACACAGGAAACAATATCAATTAAGGAATAATAATACATGTCTGTTTACCTGTGACTTATGGATAGTATACAGCCATATTTTCACCAACAGATTTGCATAGTAAAAAGGACAAGTTCTGCTACAGACATGTGTTAAGTAATTTATATGTATTGTAAACCAGCGTGAACTGCTGCAGTTTGGCATGCTCTGTTTGCCTTCAGCTATGTTCTGTCATGGTTTTTTTTGGCAGAGAACATTAAAAAGCAACCCTTGGGATTTGGTTGAAATGGGCAGATCTTTTGTTTTTTAATAAAATCTCTTTTCATAATAATCCTGAAACTCAACAACCTAGGAAAATTCAACAAGTAGGTCTCATTTTTTGCTCCTGTAGATGTTTCTATTTATGAGGTATAATATTTGATCTCAAAGATTTTTTATTTTTAATTTACAATAATGTCTTGAAATTGGTATAAAGTCAACTACTTGAGTTGTTTTTCTGTAATACACCAGAGAATAATTTGGCCACACATCCCTCTTTAGCCTCCATTTCTTTAGCATCATACAAACGGTTCTGTTCCTGCTAGTATCTTCATAGATATCTCATGAACTTTACAATGATTCATTTGATTTTAAATCACCTCTGTATCAGGACTCATTCTGAGATGAGCCAGGAACACAGAACCAAAATCTGAATCAAGGCGTTAAATTCAAGGGGCTGAAGCTAGAATCAGAAAACCCATCAGAATCAAATGACAAGCTAGAAGTTAAGAGCAAATTATCAGCCAGTGAAAATATAATCACATCGCTCTTCAAGAAGGCCTTGATGACTAGTGACAGCTAAATTGGAACAAGAAGTCTTTATATACTTATTCCCGTCCAAGAGGATCCAACAGCTTCTCTGAGTGGGTAGAGTAGCCTGAGATTGAGATTATTTCATCTGCTAGTTTAGCCATAGCCAATTTAGTGTGCTCCAGAATCTGGCTGAAGTGGGTGTTGCACCCTGAAGTTCAGGAGCTCAACACATAGGGCAACTCAGCACATTCCCTGCAGCCACGACATTACTTGGCAGATTTCATAAACAATAATTTCATGCAGGCAAAAGCCAAAGTGTAACAACAAAGTCAGATATCCAAATCAAGTATGCATCTAATAATTCAGAGCAAAATATTTGTGACTGCAAATTCCTAAGAAGTCAGTGTTTTATCTTTATATGTGCTTGGTAATTCAAAATCTGCAAAGAAGGATGGGGAAGAAAATTCCCTTCAGCAGGCAAATATCACCTTGGAGATGCATCTAAACATGAAAGGATGAATTCACTTGAACAGCGTGAACCTTTTAAAGGATGTGTGAACTTTAAAAAATTGTCCCTCTTAGCAAAGTTAGATCTTTGAGGAGTCTACACTTTGCTGCTTTATTTATAAACAGAACCTGAGGAAGATAACCATGAAGTGACATGACATATATATATTTTTTAAAACACCTCAGATGTTGCCATTAATTGACATTTCTTTCCTTTTGAAAACTTGCTGCCCGCCTTTTTTCACAGGAGTCAAGATTATTACAAGGCTCTGGATCTATGCTAGGGGAAAGAGAAGACCTCTGCGATGGGGCATAATCTAATGGATGATTAGATCTGATTTTGACTGAAGTCTGCAGAAATTGCTCAGTGACATTAAAAAGTGGAAAAAACTTCCCCACACACATCTACCTTAATTGATAGTTACATAATGTTTGCTTGGCTCTGCGAGATTTAAATCCTTGCTTTTTCTTCCTTCCAGCTCCCTTTTGAGAAAGGTGGGCTGAAATAAACCTCCTGCTTTGTTTCCACACTTTCTTCGCCTTGGGGAATAAGAGTGGTGCAGGAGAAGATGAAGCACAAGAAGATATGTATTTTTGTTCATCTCAACATTTCCTCAGGATATTCTTTTAGAGAATATCCTTCTACATTTAAAACCTGTTATAAACCATCAAACTAATTTCATACGCAATTCTATCTTGTCTTGTTTCACTCCTATCTGTAATACATATATGCAAGGGAATGCCTGTGTTCTTTCAGTTTAGCAAAGGATCAAACTATACCTTACTGATAGCACATCATTAGAGGCTGAAAGCACATCCTTATTCCAGAGGCACAATTCAGAAAGAGCTTTGTGCCTCAACAATCAGACTCACAAACTGTCTTTACCTCCTGCAGACCAAGTACAAAACAAAACAAGCTGGTTTGCAAACTATAGGAAGTGTGAAAAGCTTGTGCTGCAATAAAGAGACATCTTTCAACACAAAAGGAATTCCTGCTTCAACGTACTATCGCTAAAGAACAGTTTGAATAAGAGCAGTGCAAAAATGGATCAGTTCCTGTAATCTTACAGAAGAAACTTTAAAGCTGCAACTTTAAAGCTTTGTGCCATCAGACCCAGCAATCAGACTTAGGCCATTTCCACACTCTACTAATACATTTCTATTATTCCACTTTCAACATCTTATGGAATCCTGGGGTTTGCAGTTTAGGGAAGGGCATTTAGGATTCTCAGGCAGAGAGCTCTTTGGCCTCATAAATTACAAACCCCAGAAATTCCACAGGATAATGAAAGTGGAATAATAGCACTATAACACTGTAGGGTGGAAATGGCCTTACAAACAGCCTTTACTTCCTGTTAAGAGAATAAGTCCCATTGAAATCAACTGAATTTACATTTGAGCAGACAGGTATGTGACTGCACTGTAAATGTTTAAACTTTTATTTATAATGGCTGGACTCCTGTTGGGCAGTTACAAATATGTAATCTACAGTTACAAATATGTAACCTACATGAATCCTTATGATCTCTATGTAGCCCCTACTTTAGCCCCCAAACCCCATTGAGGGTAAGCAGCTGCTGGGCTCAATGGAGATCCATCCCACTGTCAAATGAGAAGCAGGTGTTTGATGGTCCCACTGACCCCTCCCCCATGAGTAATCTCTGGAGCAAGGGGGACGTGCAACAGGGGTCCTTTTTCTGCCTGTTGCATTGGAGATTGCACAAGGGAGCAGTGGGAACATCAGGCAACTACTTCTTGATTAACAGGGAAATGGACACCCATAGATCCCAGCAACTACTTACTAGTAAGTTGCTGGGGGAGTCTGGTTAGAAGGCACTACATAATTGTCATATAGGGTTCCAATGAACAATTTTAATGATTTGTGGAAGAGTGGTACAGGAAAGCAGGAAATACATATAAATTACACAGTGCTATCCTAAGTCTTATGGGAACTCCATGAATTTCATAGGGTTTTCTTAGGCAAGGAATATATTTTCAAGGAAGGAACTGGCAAAACCAACTGTGAGTATTCCTTGCCTAAGAAAACCCTATGAAATTCATGGAAAATTCAGGAAACTTGAAGGTATGTATATACACACATCTTAAAACCTGTTTTGGTTGCACCTGGGTTGGAAACACTTTCAGCCCATGAGCAGATTTTAGTTTCAGTGAAAAAAAAATATTGGGTAAAAAATTAGGGTCCAGAGCTTCATGGAGCCAATGAGCCATGCTTTCCCCACCTCTTCTGTAAACAGCTCAAGAAGCTCCGCATGTCTTCCTGGAAGGATGGCTAAAGCTGGGCAGCAGCATGGTTGCTGCTGGCTCTGTCTTTGGGCTTGATGGCTTGGGGTTCTCGTGAAATAATTTTGCACACTGTTTGGATAGTAATATGTGTGGCAGGGGAAGCAACGCTGAAAGTTCACTGGCTCCCTCTGAGTTAGAAGGCATGTGGACATTTCCACTGTAACAATTCCTGGTGGTATTAGATGGTGTCCCCTGCCAGATGCTTGGTGGCAGGGCTGTATGCTGGTTTTAGTTTTCCTGGCTCAGTGTTGTTTCCCTGTCTCAGGCTGAGCACATATAATATAGTCATCAGTCTAGTATATCTCCCCCCTCAAAAAAAAAAAAAAAAGGCATATACTATTGTACAGTCCATCACTTATCCGCATATTAGTTTACCTGAAACAAAATAGTAAAGCAGCATTGTATCATATCTGTATGCACATAACTAATCCATTTAATTTTCCATCTAGCTTGCTGGCGAATGCATCCAGCATGCTTTATGGGTTATATGTTATCAAAATGATTATGATATCAATGCAAATGATGGGTTAAGTGTTATTATAATGATTATAATACACAAATACATATGTATCTATATCTAATAAAATAACAGCAATTGTACTTCAAGCTATAGGTTTACTGGCAGGAAGAAATAAGATAATAAATACAGCAAGCAAAGACAACTGCTGTCAATTCACAGATTTTCAACTCTGTTTTGGAAACCCATATACTTAGTGAGTTGACTACACTGAAGTCTCAAAGGCATACTCACTCACTAAATCATATCAATTTGGAAGGCATTGTTTTAGTGGAAACAATGACACAGGGTGGCCAAATCTCCTATGGTACTGTAATCTACTGCTATTGTCACAGTTTTGAATAATTTCCCAGTAGAGCACAGACGCAAACTGTGCAAACTTAAGTACAGACACAGTTTGTCTAATTGATTTTTTAAAGCAGTTACTGCATCCTCTTATTAATGTTTACTCAGAACTAAGCTAAGACGAGTTCAGTGGGGCATACTTCCAGGTATGTGATTTTGGTCTGCAGCTTCCTCTTCCTCCTCTTCCTCTTTCCCTTCCTTCCTTGGAGTTCAGCAGGGGAGATCTTCTGTACTATCTGTGCCTCTATGGGACTCACTTGCATCACACCCATATTTATTTTATTTAAAAAGATTCAAATCTCATCGCCCAAAAAAGTTTAAATATCTTCCTCTATAACATAAAACACAAAAATAGCAACAGAAAGACAAAATGGATAGCAAACATATATGTTTTATACCATGTATTAGGCTATGATTTTTAAAATGGCATATTATAATTTCCCACTGGATGTCTTCCTGGAAAGAAAGATCTTCACCAGCTTACAGAAGATGATTAGTGAAGAACTGTGATGACCTTCCTTGTAAGGGAGCCTCAGAACCTACAAAAAACATTGTTGTCCTGGTAAACATATTGGTTGTTGGAAAATAGAAGACGGAGTTCAAAGAAGATTCCTAGAACACAGACAGGTTCATATGAGAGAATTAAGTTTTTTTCTGATGTATTTCCTCAAAGGTTGTGCTTTTAAAAAAACAACAACAACTGAATACTTGTGAAGGTACCTGTGATCTATTACCATCATTAGGAACCTGACACAAGTGCATCTGATAGGCAGATAGTGACCACAGAGATGTCCTTCAGTGGTGATACCTCACTGTGTAACACTTTCTCCAGAGACACCTAGACAGCACTTGCTCTATTGACTGCGGATGAAATTTCATATAGGTATTTTCTACTCAGTGCCATTGATATTGTGGAGCTATTTTTCTTGAATTTTTGAAAGAAAAATCTTTCTTACATTTAAAGGGTGTTTATAATGCATTGGCTGTAGTCATTTTAATTCATGAAATACATGAAAACCTGTCAAGCAGAAAGATGGAATACATACATGCACTTATAAAGGGAAAGGGATAAGTATAAACAGATTTTATGCCACCTGTTTAAAAAAATCACAGGAGAGAAACATGTAAGTAATATTAATGCTCGTGCCCAGACATTGAATATTGCCTACAAGAGTCACTAAGATGTATGAAGTAGGGAAGGAATTCCAACACTTTGTACAATTAACGAATGAGAATTTCAGTAAAATTGCAATCAGTAAAATTGCTGAGGTATTAAATCAGAGCTTTGATATATTCACAGGAGGGCTTGTGGAAAATCTGCCCTAAATATTTAATTATGCATCCAGCTTCCCAGCTGACTGCTCCAGCAATGGAGTGTTATTATAGAAATGAAATTTAGATTAACTTGGCACCAAGAGCAGATAGATATCACTTAGGGGTTTCAGTGATAGAGGGGTGGGAGATGGAAAATTTGAAGAACCATTTGCAAATAAAGATGGTTTTCTGCCCATTTAACTAGTTAGCATCCTTCGAGGCCAATGTGCTTATAACCGAGAGGGCAATTTCACTCACTCAAATCTTTAATGAAGAAGTATTCTCCCCGGATGCTGGTAGACTTCTTCTGTGATGCCTCTTTAGCTCATGCAGAATTTTACTGCATCCACATTCCTTTCTTGAAAAACGGTGAAATTACCGCATGCCTACAAACATAACTTAAGGCCTACTAATTCAGAATCTTGGCATCTGTTCCAGGATAAGTTATCAGGGTAGCTCTGTCCAACAGGGCTCAAAGTCAATTGTGTCTGCTTTGAACATATTGGTCTCTTATTTGAATCTAATTGACTTAATGGGAATAGGAGTTTTATTTCAGGAAGGTGAGACACGGGCATCTTGCTTATAATGGTGCTGCAACATCAGTGATTGAGACCACTGTGTTCTAAGCTAGCATTTCTCAACCTTTGACCTTCCAGGTTTTTGGATTTCAATTGCCAGTATCTGTGACCATTGGCAGTGCTGGCTGGGACTTCAGTGAATTTAAACCTCTGGAGGATCAAAGTTTGAGAACCATTGTTCTAGGTGCTGCTGGACGTTTTCTTTCCCTCTCTACACACAGCCACCTTTCAGTAACTGCCCCATGGAAAGGACCAGAGGACGGAGAGTAAAGCAAGTGTATGCTATTTAATTTATTACTGCTTGGGCCATAGGCCATTCACATACATAGTAATAGAATCAATAATTACAGTTTCACAATACAACAATAAAACACAGCAGTATAAAGTGCAAATAAAACAAAGAGAATATTAGTCTTGCATGCTATAATTGAAAGAGGCATCTAATGCAATTAGGATACATTAAATATATATACATTAAATATAAACAACAGCTCTAAAATTAGTGGGAATCATCCCCAGAGCAATCAGCTGCAATATCCATGATGAATCTTGCCCTAATTTTCATTGCTGCCAGGGCAAAAAGAGAAACCTTGCAAGTTATCATAGAATCAATATCAGATAGCAAATAAAAATCTTTTCTGAGACAGTATTCGTGAGTAAGGAAAACAAATTGCTCCCAAAAACTTAGTTCTCGGTTCAGAATATAGTGAACAAGAGAACAAGTAGTGTGGCAAATCCTCAATTTCTGGTGCCCCACAAATACATAAATGAAGGGCTGATGGAATATGAAAATATCTGCCATTAATCATGGCTGCAGGCATAGTTTGAAAGCGAAGGGCTGTAAAAGCTTGCCTAAGTTTTGAGTATGTAAGCTTTGTCAAATAAATAGCCCTTTGATGATCAAATTTATACAATCTATACCATTTTGAGAATTTAGAGTGGTTAATAGCCTGTCCAGTTGGACACTGTGGTCAAAAAAATATTCACAAAGTTTCTCTTTTGAATTCAAGATAGATAAATTATCACGTAGAGTAGGGTACAAATTTAGCAACATATAATATCTTGAACTCCAGGCTTTGCAGTTTGCTATCTTGGTCAAAACATTGCTTGGGGAAAACTCTAACTGAGGAATCTTTTACAGTTCTCCAGTAATTAAATAGAATAAAATGGATACGAGATTTAATGGGAGGCAAACCAATCTCAGCTCAAACCAAAGCTGCAGGACTGCCAGGTGGAAGTCTTCATAGTTTCTTGAGAAATGTATTTTGGAGGGCTTCTAGTTTAGCCAACAAGGAGCCATCCCATCCTCAGACAGCAGCACCATACAGAATCTGGGCTATTACTTTGCTCTGAAATATCTTAAGGGCTGGAACAACCTGGTAGCCCCCTGCAGTGTTATAAAATCTAAGGATTGCTCCAATAGATCTCACAGCTACTGCTCTAATAGCTTCAATATGGGACTTCCAGGAAAGGTTTTCTGTAAAATGGATTCCAAGGTACTTAAATTCCCGGCATTGTTCAAATTGATGACCATTGATAGACCATTGCAAGTGAGTGTGTCTATTGCCAAATACCATCACCTTTGTTTTAGTATAATTAAGTTCAGCACTTCATTAGAACAAAATACACTGAACTTAGAGAGCAGCCTTTTCAAACCTATACAAGTCAGTGAAATTAAAACCAAGTCATCAGCATAGAAGAGAATAGAATTCTCCTTTGAGCCAAGTGAAGGCGGAAAAAATTCAGGACCAGATAATGCTGGAATTATGTCATTCAAGTAGAAATTGAAAAGTGCTAGTCCCAGCAAACATCCCTCTTTAACTCCTCTATTTGTGGGGATTGGATCAGTTAATGAGCCAGAAATGCCAACTCTTATTCTAGCAGTCGTATTGGAATAATGTTCCTCGATTAGAAACAATAAGCGATTATCTATATTAGTGACAGTCAGTTTACACCACAGCAGGTTTCTATCAATTGAATCAAAAGCTACTGCTAGATCAACAAAGGCTGCAAATAGGTGTTTGGTAGGACCCACAATTCCTTGTTGGGCCAAAAAATAAAAGGGTCAAGCAATGGTCAATAGTACTCTGCCTTTTTCTAAACCCAGCCTGTTCAGGGTGAATGATATGATTAGTGGATTCCCAGTCCTCCAATTTGTTTAACAGATGTTTACTATATAACTTAGAGTCGATATCTAGGAGACTAATAGGTCAATAATTACTGGGATCTTGCTTATCACCCTTCTTATAAATAGGAACAATTACACTCTGTTTCCATCCCTCTGGAATCATACCTGTGTTGTTAATTTGAGTAAATACTTTCGCTAGTATTGGGGCCCACCACTCAGAGAAATATTTAAATATTTCTGGAGGCATCATATTTTCTTCAGGAGCCTTACTCAGTGCAAGAGTTGCAATCAACTTCTTTATCTCAAATACTGACACGGGAGGCTAATAAGGCAGGCCATTAGTTTTGGGAACCATAGAAGGATGGTTATAGAATCATAGAATCATAGAAATGTAGAGTTGGAAGAGACCACAAGGGCCATCCAGTCCAACCCCCTGCCCTGCAGGAAAACCCTCAAAGCACTCCCGACAAGTGGCCATCCAGCCTCCACTTAAAAACCTCCAAAGAAGGAGACTCCACCACACTCTGTGGCAGCACATTCCACTGTCGGACAGCCCTGACTGTCAGGAAATTCCTCCTGAGGTTCAGGCGGAATCTCCCCTCCTGCAGCTTGCATCCATTGCTCCTTGTCCTGGTCTCAAGAGCAGGAGAAAACAAGCCCACTCCCTCCTCGACATGACACCCCTTCAAATATTTAAACATGGCTATCATGTCCCCTCTCAACCTTCTCTTCTGCAGACTAAACATAGCCAGCTCTCTAAGTCTGTCCTCATAGGGCATGGCTTCCAGGCCCCTCACCATTTTGGTTGCCCTCCTTTGGACCTGCTCCAGCTTATCCATATCCTTCTTGAATTGGGGTGCCCAGAACTGGACACAGTATTCAAGATGAGGTCTAAGCAATGCAGAATAAAGTGGTACCAATACCTCCCTCGATCTAGACACCATACTCCTATTGATGCAACCAAGAATTGCGTTGGCCTTCTTGGCTGCCGCATCACACTGCTGACTCATGTTCAGCTTGTGGTCTATGAAGACTCCTAAATCCCTTTCACACGTACTGTTAGCCAGCAATGTGTCCCCCATCCTATATTTCTGCATACCATTTTTTCTGCCTAAGTGTAGGACCTTACATTTCTCTCTGTTGAAATTCATTTTGTTAGCCTTGGCCCAGCTCTCCAATCTGTCCAGGTCAGGTTCCCTGAATGTGTAGCCCCGTAAAGCCTACTATAATGATTAAACCATTGAAGTGATGAAATTTGTCCAACAATTACTGGTCTGACTGTTAGCATACCAATAGAAATGACATCTGAAAACTGCTTCTCATTCTTTTCAATCATGGCTTGGGCTAATTGTTTCCATTGTGTTCTGATGTATGCATCCTTTTTTTGTTTTTTTGTTTTAAGAGTGCCTTATAAGATTTCCTCATAGAAACTAGAGTGTCAGAAGAAACAATATCCCTATTTCTGAGTGCCTGCTGTGACTACACAATTAATGCTTTCCGGGCATCTCTACATTTGGAGTCAAACCATCTATTGCTTATTTCTCAATTGGGATTGAATTGTTCGTTACAGACCAAACTGGGTCTGAGATTCTGAATAATGGTTTGATAGGCATATAAGCTATCTGAATCAGAGTCCAAGAGGACTTGACGAAGAGATTTAAAAGTGGAACTCTCAAATATATGAGAAACATAGGCCCAATGTTCATGGACCACCGAATTCTCTGTTCTCCCACGTGAATTCCATTTATATTTTGGGAGGGATAGCAAGAATAGGGTGTTTCAAAGTGAAATAACAATAGGAGGGGAAAATGATCGCTTTCAACCCTGTTGTTAACTTCAAATCTATGAATGTCAGGAAGCAGTTTGGTGGAAACTGCCATATAATCTATTGTGCTAGCTCCCCTGTTAGTAATATAGGTGTAAGTACTCAGAGTTATGTCATGGTGGGTTCCATTAAGACATTGCAATTGGTACAAAGAAAGAACTTCTAAAAGCCTCAAACCTGGCTTGTTTATACATGTATCTTCGGAGACCCTAGCAACAGGTGTGACTTGAGAATTTTTCCAAAATTAGTACCCTCCACTTGTTTCAAACCAGCCCCAATTCTAGCGTTAAAATTTCCTCACAGAAGGAGCCTGGTGGAGGGATATTGACTCTCCAAGGCAGTAAGGGTTTCAAATAAACTATTCCAGATACTGTTGGAATTTTTTTATTTTTTGATATGCCAGGTGGAAAATAAACAATTATACAAATAAGAGAACTACAATATTTACTCTTAATGAAGAGGGCCTGTATGTATTGCGGACAAAGATTGACCAATGGTTGAATCTCAACTTGCAAATCCACAGAAATATAGTGAGGCCACCACTACCACAGCATCTAGCGCATGTTTTAATGGCTGGGACAGAAAATGATCGAAATCCATGGAGCACTGGTAAAAACGAGAGCCCATGTTTCTTGCAAGCAAAGAATTTTAAATTTTTGTAAATAGATCGTAAAGTCTGCATCATGGAATTTGTTTGCCCAGCCCATAATATTCCAGGATAATAACTGTAATTGTCAAACTGGAGTGATCAGATCTGTATCATCACAGATAGCCAAAGGTTCTGTTTGAACAGGGGCTTTCTGTTTGGGAGAAACCTCAGGCAGAGAGGGTACATTGCTAACCCTCTTTGGTTCCAAAGGTTGTGTGACATTGTAGTTATCAAAGCGTCCTCATTCATAGCTAATAAAGTGTCAATGGAGTCCTCGTCCTGATCCCTCTCAACATGGGGGATTTCATCCGTAGATGCTATGTTCACCAATGGTTCAGCCAGGTCCTTGATGGCAAACAGCATGTTCTTGAGATCCTCCAGTCTACAGGCAATATCTTTTTGTTCTTCATTGGTGATTAATTCACGTAAGCCTATAAGCTGCTTCTCAACATCAGAAGTTTTAGCTGAGCTAGACTGCAGTATGGTCTTCTAGCAGTTTCTCTGGAGACTGACAAACAGGTACTCCTTTCCTCTATAGGTGCTTCACTGCTATGCTTAAAGATAATTAGGGGGGTAATAGCCAAATCTCGGAAGACTCACCTTAGTATTATTTGAAAGCTGGACAAGAAAGGCTTCATTTTCATCAACATAGAGAGGACTGCAGATTATTCAAATGTTACCATAATTCTCATATATGGCACTACATTGGGAAGCCATTCTACAGCAAGCAAGTCAACACAGTAAGTGTGATAGATGATGATGATGTGATTGAGGAGCAACTGATTGCACAGGAGGCCGAGCCAGTGAGTGAGCAAGTCAACCTGCAAACATCCCCTGCACTGGAAGGTCAAACAGAGACTGAGTTGCCCCAGCCAGCTCATGACGGAGAGGGAACCAGCAGTGATGCAGAGGAGTTGCAGCCAGCTGTGCCCATCAGCCCTCAATCACGCAGAAGACTGAAATGGGCTGCTGAGAGGTAGGCTGCTTGGACTAGGCTGAGGAAACAATAACAAGCAGCACCTGCTCACAGGGGCTATTTAAGTCTGCCGGCATGGCTGCTCCTTGCTTGCAGCAAATTATTAGCAAGCCCTCACAGCCTTTGTGTCTCTTGCTCCCTGAAACTCTCTGGAGGGATCTCTGCCTCCTGAACCTTTGGATTAGACCTTGACCTGGCTCAGCTTGCGTTTTCCTGGTGTTTGGTATATTCGGACTCCCTAAATGTTCCTGATCTTTCTCCTCCCTTGCTGGCTGCAGCCCAGCAGGGAGAGATTCCTAACAGTAAGGGTGTATGTGTAAAAGCTGACTTGGAGAAAATTTGATAGCTTTGAATGACTTCCATCTGGTGCTGTTTACTCTGTTGTAGGCAATCTGCAGCATAGCTTAGTTTGTTTGCAGAATCCTACTGCAGCTTCCTTTCTCCAGCTCCTTTAGAGTTACTAATGAACTGCTCCTGGAACCCTTTATGATGTTTTTACTACTCCTCAGATTTCCCTCCTGTTTGGGTCTTATACTATTAGCTTGAACTGAGCTGTCTTCCAGAGGTACATATTTCTGCATGAAAGTGTCAAAGGAGTTTTTGAGTAGCTCATGTTGTTTAACAATTTTTTCTAATTGAAATAACAGTATGAGCTATTCATAATTGAAATAACAGTATGAGCTGTTAAGAGGCATTGTTTTGTCACAAAGGTCTGGGGGGTAGGATTGTCACTCAGTGTATTGTTTCTTTTCAGTGGTAAACAAATTCTCAAGAACTGGCTCATCTGTCCCATTAGATCCCAAAGACACTCCATCCTGGTGAGAAGCCAAACTATAGTTAGAATTTTCCAAAGGCTCAGATTGAGGCTCATTTTCTATGTCCAAAGCCGAAAAATGGTTAGCAGTAGGAATTGCAAACACTGAGTTTGCATTTGGGATATTCACAATTTCCTCGTAGATAAGCAAGTCGTCTATCTTGAGCTGTTTGGAGGCCTTGTTGCGCCTAACTGTCCCTGGGCTTGTTCGGGCATGTTTTTCATTTCCGATTTAGAAACTATTACTAATTAATCCAGGGGAGAGGGAAAAATGCTCAAAGCTGTGAAGTGATATATTCCCAAAAGTGTACAGTTCTTAGCTTAGCTTCTATATTCTGTCTAGGAGAGTTGCTGGCAGAATGGCCAGTGATAAGTCCGGAAAAAAAAATGTAAACAAGCAGTCCATGGTTTCCAAAACAATAAAAAGGGAGAGGAGACAATGCTGCACAGCGTTAAAAGAACAATAGCCAGCTTAAGAGGAAGCAGGACCAAACGGAAAAGAAAAACAAAACAAAAATATCAGAGCTAACTATAGTTTGACTTCCTATTACGCCAGCGCCATCTTCTCCTCCCCTAATTCTCATCTCGTAAAGCAAGCAAAGAAGGCCTAGAAGCTTGCTTCAGCTGGACATTTCTTTCTCCTTGGAACACCACTTACCACGATCAGTCCCATGGAAAAGTTTCCAGGTGGAAGGGTCAGGCAGATGAGGATAACACCAGCAAGCTGCTCCTGTTCCTCCACCACTACCACAATAACAATACGTAAAGGGCCATGAACTACTATCCGTTCTATTCATATGGTCAAGATGAAGTTTTATTTCTTAACATTTCTTATTATGATTTTTGAATTTGGATATTACCTGTAAGGCTTCTTGGAAGTTGGAAGGACTTTTGTCATGAAAGGTGGCATATTAATAATTGCAATGTACCAATGGAAACTCTAGCAAGCCCTACATTTCCTGGAGAAGGTGATAACACCAAACACTAAAACAGTCAGAGCTTAGAATAAGTGTAACTTTCTTACTAACTCAATTACATATTTTTTCACTGGCTTAGCCTTCCTATAATACCTTGCCTTAATGAAACTGACAGTACCTTTAAACTGATGGCAAAAACATGGTCTCTAATAGTAAGTGGAAGTGGGGCTTTGGAGAAGGGGAGCAGATATGTGTTTAGCCAAAGCTTTCCAGCATGTGTACAACAATATATACAATAATGTCCAACCTATGTATGTCATTAGAACACATGAGGAGCTCCTCAGGCAAGCTACTCCACCCAACCACAACACACAGGTAGAGAAATGCATGAGGAAAAAGAGAAAGGAATAGGCTTTATTTATGCTTTTACCTTTTCACTATTGACTTGACTACCCAAGCCAGTATACCTTTTTCCCCATTTAGCTATGTGGTTGTCTGGTTCCATTTGACGACTATAAGACCTTCTCTCACTTAGAAATTTACAGCTGTGAGTTGTTGCAGCTGCTCCATAATTATTCATTCCATTGCTTAATCTCCTAGCCCACTATTACCACACAAATAATTTATTCCATTACCCTGTGCTCTCATGCACAGTGTTAAAAAAATTGCTGCTGCTATGTTTCCCAGAACACAGTCAGTAAAAGACCATCCTGTGAAATCTGTTAACTTTGAGAGCAACCATATGGACACCAAATACTTCCAAGTCACACAGCAAAGGAGCATGTATCATTTTATGAATAACATTCATTTTGTTAAGACTCTAACATAACATCAATCAAGTCAAGCAGGATGACAAAATGAAATACACAAAGTGCTGCTTTCTACTTCTTGTAATTTCACATGTTTTGTCTGCCAGTCCCCATCTCCAAGAGACAGATCTTGTATTTCTGTATTTATTTAGCAAGCACCTTTTCTTTTCTTTCCTATGCCTTTCTGAAGCTTTAACAGATTTCCAACATATGTTCTAACTGATTCTTTTGACTTCTGCCACTGCCCTCAGAACCCTTCTGTCCAGATATAAAATTAACCAAGGCCAAAACAAACTAAAATCCAACAATCCTATAGGAGTTCTAGAATTGTCTAGCAGGTATTGGGTGCTTTCAAATATCACACACTGAAAAAATATGTTTTTCCCTTAAATAATATTCTTTTTCTGCAAATAATCAACATTACATCAAAAACTCCTTCCTCACTCTTATTCATCTGTTAGTATTTGCCAGTTTTTTCTAGTGAAGAATTTTCACTAAATTAATCATGCCCCTTTTAACTGAAGATGAATTCTAAGCCTACACAATTTAACTGGCATCACATCCTACTGAACTCTACAGAATTTACTTCTGTATAGACATAGGCTTGCACTGTTAACAAACTTGTTTCATATCAGAACCTCTATACAGATGGCTTTGAGATACGGGGCATGTGTTGGAAGGTTCCCGTATTTGTTGCTGTAGTTCTGGAATATTTTTTTCTAAAAATATCCATCCAACTTTTCTCTTCTTCCAGACTATTTTTTGCCAATTCCTTGCAGTAGATGCAAGATTTTATTTCTGAAGTGGTTTTTTTTAAAATCTGAGACATAATGGAACAAGATCTCCATCTTTTCTCTTCCTCCCCCCCGAGTTGTAGTGCATCAATGAAAAGGCACGTGTGCATTATAGCATTACAATATATCAATGTGCCTTATTATACCTACTGCAAACAGAACAATTATTCAGGTGGAGCTTGCATGCTCAGGGCTGACATGTGTAGTGCAAGGAATAAACCAGGCCACACACTGAAGCTGGATGAAAATAGGCCACAACATTATTGGTTACAGCAAAACAGGGTTGGATTGCACATGGGTCCAGATTCCAGTATCAGCCAACCCACCTGTTGACTGATGAGACCGAAAACCTGAAGCAGAGCTGCTTGGAGTCAGGTCCGAACCACCTGACCCCCAGTAGTGAAAGGATGCAGACACCCAATCTGTGCCATGTGTCTGCTACTGACCCAGCCTTCCTGGCAACCACCTCCATCCCTAGGCACCAGTGACCTGGGGATATAGCAGACCCGGATCCAGGACCCATGCCAACCACCAAAAAAGGTGGGCAGCGGAACACTCCCACCTTCCACTCTGAGAAGCTGTAGCCAATAACAAACACCATGACCCACAGGGACACCACCTGCTCTCACAGGAAGGGACAAAGAGACCATGCCCTCCTGAAGCCCCCAGAGTCCAAGCGTATTCACCAGAAACCACCAGCTCTAGGGGGTAGAAAGCCATGATTTCTTCATTGCCCCCTTTCCCACCACCCAATTCAATTGCTGATGCTGCTTCTCCAGCTCTTGCCTCTCACTCCAACTACCGCTGCCCTGGTGTTAGCTTCACGTGCTACTGGGCATCACTCTTTTAACCCATAGCATTAGCAGGCTCACCCCCCACACTGACAATGCCAGTGTGAGCACCACTATCCCTCTAGAGCTGGTTGCCCCACAGGGCGTGCTGCCCAAAAGGGCTGCTGGCCACTAGCAGAACAGGGGCAGGACAGTTCTGGGGGAGGCCCGAGACAGATCTCACAAAAATGCTCTAACTTACAACAAGCCTGCCGACATTTACCAACATTGAACTCCCAATGCACATTCTTACTGGAATTTGTCCTACCTACCCAACAAAAAGGTTTGGAACCTTTGTCCCTGCTCAAAATATGAGGGCCCACCAGAACCAGCCGAAGCTTGTCGTAGATGAGGTCCCAGCAAGCACACTTGCTCTTGGAGACCCTCTTGTGGAAGACAACATAGATTCTATGGCTGCTGCATCTCCCACCAAAGCCCGGGCCCTAAGAACATTGCTTAAGTGGTTGGAGAAATTCCAACCCTGTCAGGGTATGCTGCCTGGACCACCCTCATGAACACAATGTAACTCACCAACCAATTGTGCGCAAGTGTTCCATCTCACTATTTCTCCTTCCTCTTCCTCTTCATACCCCCCTAGGGACCTGTCCTTCCTTCCCTTCAGGCTTGAGTGGCAAGTAAAATTACATAATAATCATTGAGGATCCGCTCCCTGGTACACTTGTCCAGGTGAAAGCCAGGTGGGTCCTCGTGATCCTCAAATGTGTGAAGACGGGCAGAGGAGGAAGCCCCATCATCCCCTGCCTAGGCCAGGTGGGGTTCCCCAGGGCAAGAGTTCTCTGTGGACTACCTCTTGATGGCCCAGGCCAGGAGGTCCAGATCATAGCTGCCACCCTGCAGTGCTACTGCCTGGCTAGGGCCCCTACCAACAACAATTCACCTGAGGATCCATCGCTGTCTGAATCCTCCTTGCTGGTGCGTTTCCTCCTTCTCTTTCTCTTAGCCTTCTTCCTGTGCCTGCTGGTTCTCTCCTTCCTGTCTGATGCCTCCTCCATGTCTGAGGGGTACAATGAGCTGCTGCTAGATGGAGATCTAATATCACGACACCACCTGGTCCTTCTAGCTCGGCCTTGCTGCCCAGGTGTCCCTTCTGCCTGCTGCTCCTGCCTGCTGTTCCACCGCCTGTGACTACAGCCTTTACACCTTCACTGCCAGCTTCTTCAATGTTGGAGAGATACCTTCCAAGATTGCTGCACTGTCCTATTCACCACTCCACCAAACTGCCTATGAGGAGTCCGCGGTAGGTGCCCGCTTTCTTCCTGAGGTCGTCACCAGCTCAGGTTGTGACTTATGTGGCTTTTCTGCTTGCCTGGGTGTTCTGGGGTCCTGACACACTCTGCCCCTTCTTGGCTGGCCTAGTTGCTCCTCCCCAAAGAGGGAGAGCAGATAGGGGAGGAAGGAGGGAGTGATTTCAGCTCTTTTTTTGGAGGGAGAGACCCCCAACCTGATACAGCTTAACAAAGACCTCAAGGGCTTTAGTTCAAAAGGCCTGCCAATTGCTGGCCAATCAGCTTCTTGTGCATCTGTTGTTCACTGTTTCTCTGTTGTTCATCGCTTCTCCAGTGTCCATTGCCTGTTGCTTCTCTCTCAGCATCTTCCTGCTCCCTTGCTGTCCCCTTCCCACTGGAGCTTCTTCTCAGCCGACATGCAGAGAAGAACTGGGCTCTGGGGAGAGGAGAGCCTAGCTAAATACAAAATACCTGGACCAGAGGGAAAACTTCCTAAAGCTCTGGTCTGGGCAGAAGCAGCCGATCAATTCAAACCAGAAGGTTTAAACTGGTTGGCTGGGAACTTTTTCCAGCTGTGCAAAGGCTGCTGGGTATGAGGAAGTACCCAGCAGAACTGAGCACATGGCTGGGAAGTTGCATGGCATGGCAGGCCAACTGAACAACCCTGGGGGACGCCATGCAGGCAGCACCACCATCAATACCAACCTGAGCTGCAACTGTGCCGCCCAGTAAGTTGGGCAACTAACTTTTCTTTCCAATTGTGGAATTGGACAAGAAAAAAGGAAATAATATCTTACTCACAGGACTGATAATCAAGAAACCAACAGGATCAGGTAACAAATAACACACACACACAGAAAAAATACACAAACATGCATATGTACACACACACACACACACACATATGAATGAATGAAATTATATTAGTTGTTGTTTTTGTTGTATGTCTTCAAGTCGCTTCCAACTTATGGTAACCCTAAGGCAAATCTATCATGGGGTTTTCTGGGGCTGAGGCTGTGTAAAGCACGCAAGGTCTCCAAGTGGGTTTCCATGGCCAAATGGGGAACTGAGCCCTGGTCTCCAAGGCTGTAGTCCAGTGGTCAAACCACTACACCACATTTGCTCTCTGTTTTACTTACGCACACACACACGTGTGAAATTAATAACAAATCCACATGCAAGGCAATGATTTATGGTAATCTATGATTCAAACAGCTTTACAAGAATGCTAAAGACACAATCCCTATACATGTCAAAGTCAATTTGCCATAAATCTTTGCACTGGTAGAAGACTGATGAACACTGGTGTAAACAAACCAACATTTGGCCAAAGGCCTTAAACATTTCTACACAGCTGTCTTCTCACTGGCCAATATTGAAATCCTCTTTTCCTATTATTCCTTTAATTCTTTCCACCATTCAGAGTCTAAAGCTGCTCACATCAAAAGAATAAAAATGCATCTTACCATCACCAGACCTAGTCTTATTGTGGATTTATGGATCACTGGCTTTCTACCACTGGGCCAGGGGACTTGTGGCAGTATGCTTCTGTTTCTGCTGGCAGAGTGGCTCTTATGCCACTTCCTGAGGTTCCTCATCTAGCTTCCAGCTAATGACAGAACTAAAGCCTGAAACTTGATTAATCTACCTTGTAAATCCTTGCAAGCTTTAATATATTTCCTATGAACCCTTCCCCACTGAGAAACAATGGATAGCATGAACTTACCCAAAGCATCTTTAAGTAAAACTTATTCTGACAATAACTGAGCAGCATTTAGTGATCAGAAAGAAGGCTGCTGCTGTTGTTGCTGATTTTCCTTGATATCTATTTTCTACTTTTTTTTAAAAAAAAATGAATGTGTCATTGCTACTATGGCACTGTTTAGTAGAATAAAAATAAATTGGGAATAAATTGTTGCATTTGCAATTGAAATCTGCGAAGATTGATTCTTGTGCAGAACATTCTAATGACAAGGCAATGCTTTTCGTGACATGATAGATATCAGTATAACTCTGTGACAGTGTTTTCAGATGCTATTTTTTTTAAAAAAAAAATCAAACACTTCTACAGCTGAGCTAAGTCTTAAAAAATTTTAAGGTGTATAAATCAGTATACTTTTATGGTGTAGTACATTAAAAAAAATCTTGACATGCCATTTGCTCCTTATCTCAGGATTTAAGCAGCTGCAACACAATCTTGTCACTTACAGATCCTTGAATCTGCGCTCTCAACAACAATATATTTCCAAATATCCCTTTGGCACCTTAGGAACATAAACTGCATACAAAATCTTCTTTTGCTTAGGAAGATATGAGATGATGAGATTTGAACTTTTGCTTTTATTATCATTGGCCTGGCATCGTGTAATCTCTTCTCTCATAAAGGTTGCAGGATGGAAGTATTGATAGCAGCATGTTCTATAAAGTGGCAGCAGGGTTGCATGACCATTTTCAGGCAAATCAAAAACCTGGAGCTTCTGAAACATCTGATTTTATGTCTGCATTTTAACACCTCTGAAAATAGCGCTAAGCCAGCAATAAGAGAAGTAACGTTACCTCCCAGGCAAGATAAGACTTGTGAGTTATGTATCATCCCTCTTTTAAAGTGGGGGTATACTCCCTGATACCACAGGATTTTGGTTTCACTCACACTTTGGAAAGTTACTTTCAAAAATTAATTCATTTTGTTACTTGTTACAATGTTTAAAAAAATATTCCATTGGCATAATTCTTTTCAGTTTTTGAAAATTACTCACTATCCCTCTTGTTCATTTTAACAGTTTTTTTTTGTAAAAAATAGTTTGATCACAGAATGGCATAAAAATTTAAAAATATCTTGCTGCAGTGCTTCTGAAAGAGCTTTAAAATGCCTTTTTAATTCCGAAAGTAACAGTTACATGTTTCACCCTGAAAAGAAGAGTTCCAGACTGATGAAAATCGTTGCAGTTGAATTTCTTCTGCGCAAAATTTTCACATGGGTGGTTATTTTCCATATAAAACAGATTTTTCTGCACAGAAAATAATATTTTGGCACAGGAATATTTATTTTCTGTGCGGAAAATGTGGTTTTCCGCACAAAAAACTAGATGTGATTTTGCACAGGAAAATTAACAACTAAAATATTTTTTTTTGTGCAGCAAGCAGCATTTTTTAATCTTCTGTGCAGAAAATGCTATTTTCTATACAGGATGACCAAGTGCAAGTTTTCTGGAGAAAAAGACCTCAACTTTGAACACTGCATAGCTTTTAAAACTTTCTCACAGATGGATGAAAATTGTGAAAATTACTTATTACTTCCTTCAAGAATGAAATTAGCAAAGAATTGCATTCCTGTCTACCACAAGTTGCCTTCTTTTGATCTTGCCAGTGAGTGTAGATTGCAGAGTTTATGAATAGTCACTGGCGTCGGAAGAGTACCTTGTGCATGCTCTATAATATTTGTTAGTACTAGTTTATATATTAGATTGGAGGGATGTGCCCTGGCAGCAAAAATGCATCCTAGGATTTATTCCTAGCCTAAATATTCCAAAGGCACCGTCTCATCTTGGAAGCTAAGCAGGGTCACCCCTTGTTAGTACTTTGATGGGAGAACACCAATGAGTATCAGGAGCTGTAAGTTATATTTCAGAGGAAGGATTCCAGAAAACCACCTCTGAGTATTCCTTGCTTAAGAAAACCCTATGAAATTTATGGGGTTGCCGAGATATAGCTTCCGGTTGCATGGCGGGCGCGAGCGGCAGCTCGAAGAGAAGCTGGATTCCAGCCACTTTTTTTGTAACATCAGAAGCGGCCAAACACCCCTCTGGTAAAAGGGGTGCAGAAGAGGTCCAAAGAGGATCCCGTAACTGGAGTCTGGCTCTACCCGGCTGGGGGTCAAAGGACCATGACGGAACCAACGGGATCGTCGCCAGAGTGGCACAAGTGCTGCCGTTGACTTTTAAACAAGAAACAAGTAAGAAAGCATGTAACCTGTTCTGGACTTCAATTTTGAAAATATTACATCAGAATTTGTCTTGCAACAGTGCACAGGAGCAAAGGAATGGAAGGACTCAGAGGAAATGTGAGTGCGTCATGGCTGAGAGTTTGTCTTAAAGGGGCGGCTGATTTTAAAGAAATGGCTAAGAGGCTTTTCTGCTTTTCTCTAGAGGACAGAAGTTACCAATGCTAAAAGGATTACTGATTTGCAACTTGGATTTACAAATTGAAAACACCAAATAATCGAATTGTGAAAAAGATTGGACTTTATAAGACTCAACAATCTCCATTTCGACATCGAACTTTATTTTCACATTTGATTATTTTGGTTGATCTGAGACAACTGGTGTTTTGGCTTTTTGACTCTGGATTTCTGACCTTAGAAGAATACTTTGGGAGGCAAAGCAGTGCTTCTCTTTTTTTTTTTTTAGCTCCTGCTGTGTGAGACTTGTTTCCTAATTTTTTTCTCTTGAGTCTGAACTGTTGTGACTGGTGAACCAGTGCTGGAAGGTCACTTAAGCAAAATATCCTCACTCCCATGGAAGGAGCGGCTTGGAATTTAAGTGGCTATGAGAATACAGAGAATCTTCAGAAATGAATCTCCGGGCAGCAAAGTCCAAGATGGTGAAGTAGACTGTGGAGGAGGGTCAGTCTTGATGGCCTCAGGACCCTGGACACGCTTATAGAAGTGTTAAAAGAAATCCTCCAAAAGTGTGTGTCAGGCAAGTTTCTCTTGCAAGATGCTTTGCTCTGCTAGTAAGATAACGGTGAAGGCTCAGCAGAGCTCCTGTCTCCATTACAAGGTTAGCAGAATTTCCTGCCTCGAATGCAAGAATGGGGTCATAGTGTGCTCAACTGCTGATACTCTGTAGCCCATTTTCTGGAATGTAAACAAACTAGGAAGATAAGGGAAAGTAAAGGCTACAGCAAAACCTCTGCGAAGGAGGGGCAAGAGGAAATGTCTGTGTAAGTCAGAAATGCTATAAAATCATTCTGTTAATTGTGCTCATGCTCCTTGGCATATTGGCCAGCCAAGGAGCCCGGCCGTAACTTGCAAATTAATTTTTAAATAAATTCTCATTTTCCTACTTTGTGGTCTCCTTGTCTCTGTGCTCCTGCAACAATGGGAGGGGGAAATAGGAGGTGGATTTAGGCACAGGACTCTGAATTAGACTAGTGGCTATGCACTTTAGCAATGTCAATTAAGCTTACGTTGATTGATATATTGTCATTAATATGAACATTTTGATATTGTTAAAGGGTTGATGGGGGCATCAAGACTGGTGAGCCTGTGCTGCAAGGTCATTCAAGTAAAACATCCTCACTCCCAGGGACGGAGCAGTTTGGAATTTAAGCGGCTATGAGAATACAGAGAATCTAAAGAAATGAATTTCCAGACAGCAAAGTTCCAGATGGGAGGGGGGAATGGGAGGTAGATTTATGTACAGGCCTCTGAATTAGACAAGTGGTTATGTACTTTGGCAATGTCAATTAAGCTTATATATTTGATTGATATATTGTCATTAATATAAACATCGTGATATTGTTAAAGGGTTGGTGGGGGATGAATAGGACATTGGTAGAGAAGTGAGAAACAAGACACTTTTAATATAATGGAAACCAGGGCAAGAAGGTGAGTGACTGTTGCAGTAATAATAGCTCAGACTGCCAGATATACATTGACAGATGTATTTTAGAAATTGTAATATTTCAGGTTATAAGTGATGGAGGACTTAAAAAATATATGAGAAGATAGCATAACATTTCTAAGAGACAAGTAGGAAAATGAGAATAGATTAGAATTTGACGATTAGAGAAAAGCAGAATAGCCAATATGGCTGACAGCTGGGAACTGTGTTAAGTGAGAATGACTGTATTATGATTGTGTGGGAGAGGGAAATGCATGTTCAAACAGTTGAGATAAACATTGTACTGTGATACATAAATGTAATAAGTGGAGTGAATTTCAAGAAATGAAGACTAGATCAGAGTGGAAGATCAGAAATAATTCATGTAAAACTACAGGTTAAAGAATTTTTTTTTATTTGTGAAATTTAATAAAATTATTTTAAAAAAAGAAATTTATGGGGTTGCCAAAGTTGACAGGCAATTTGAAGGCACATGCACACATAACATTAAATGTTTCATGGATAACCAGATATATCAGTGTGCAGAAGGGTGGGAAGGAGTAAAGGAAGAATGATGGCAGCAAGACTAGGGCTATGTATATAATAGCTATAATAATAGTCTCCTGTGTTCTTGGAGCAGAAAGTGAAAGCTACCAGATGTTTAAAAGTTAATTAACTCTTTGAAATTAACTTTCTGAGATTGTCTAATCCAGCTTAATATGCTGACTGTTAGAAAGCATATTCTATAAAAACAAACCTCTTCAGCCATTCTTCATATATACAATATAACCGTGGAAGAGCTAAAATGGTAAAAGCTTGGCGGCTCTACTCTCATTATTCATCATTCATCCTGTTTCTGGTCTTCACACATAGAGTTTGAACATCTATAATGGGACATCCAACTAGCATTCAGCTATATCCATGCAACTGCTTTATTCAAACTGGGAATCTTTTGTAGAGTCTCCAGTCACATGAAACACTTAAGCATGTGCAGCTATATGCACATAACGCCCCCTTTGGACTTTTGCATGACAATTATTAATGGGATGTGTCCAAAACCCTATACCTATGGCAGAAAAACAAATGGACTTGTGATTATAATCACATCAAAAAAGGACTGCTAGGAAACAGAATGTTATACAGATAATTTTATGCAGAAATAAGTGTGCACAAAATGGCTTTGTCTCCAATAAAGTACTGACAGTCAAAGGTCCTCTGTTGATTAGTGGTTGATCTAACCTAAGTTCATATGACTTTGTTTTTGTGGATTTTTATTCTGGTTAGACAGAGATTGGCAATAGATACCCTTTTACATACAAAAGCCCCTTGTAAATATAATGAATATCATGTAAAAGCTATATGAGAAGTTGATCATCTGGTTATCAAGTGACAAACTCAATTTCCAATGTGTTACTCATGATCTGAAACACATGGGAGAAAAGGGAGAAATTTGTCTACACATGAAGTCGGGTTCTATAGATGACAGTTCCCCAGGAGGCTGTATATCTACCACCAGTTTACAAGTGGCTACTATATGGGACTCCCCATGGCATTACCCTACTACAGTGGTGGGATGGTGTGCTCTTGTGAGGCAAGAGGCTAGGCTGGTGGCAACAGTGCTACTAGTAGGGTCACCCATGTCAGACAGGGTTTGCTGAGAAGCCAGACTAAATGTGCCAAACAACTTCTGGGAAGAAGCAGCACTGGAAAGTGTGTGTGTGTGTGTGTGTGTGTGTGTGACAGACAGAGAGAGAGAGACAGACAGACACTGGCAGAGGATATCTCAGAGACAATGGCAGTGACATCATACCTAACATCATACCATAGTGTGAAGAAGGAGGCATGCTAAATCTCTTTTGAATGTCTTTTACCATGAAAGACCTATGATGAGACAATCTAAAATGAAACAACAGATAGTACCAGAAGATGACACTCCCAGGGCAGAAGGCACTCAACAAGCTACTGGGGTACAGCAGAGGGCAAGGGCAAGTAGCAGTGTGGCTAATGACACAACTGGACTCAAGCAGAAAAGACATTCAGCTGTTGATGTGCTCAGAGGTGAAAAGAAAGTCCAACACTAAATGACACATTATAGCAGTGGTTCTCAACCTGTGGGTCCCCAGATGTTTTTGGACTTCAGCTCCCAGAAGCCCCGGCCACTATGGTCAATGCTCAGGGCTTCTGGGAGCTGAAGTCCAAAAACATCTGGGGACCCACAGGTTGGGAACCACTGTGTTATAGGAACATGGAATATGAGAAGCATGAATCAGGTGGGCATAGTAAAAAAGAAATGTCTATACACATTGGAATACTTGGAGTGAACAGGCTAAAGTGAACAGGAATGGTACGTTTTGAGTCAGATGAGTCCACAGTGTTTTACTCAGGAAACAAAAATCTAAAAAGAAATGGGATGGCATTAATAGTGAGGAGAGATGTAGAAAAAGCAGTCAAAGGATATAATGCAAGTCATATCAATAAGACTTCAAAGAAAACACATCAATATGATCAAAATCCAAGTTTATGCCCCAAGTACAGGAGAAGAAATTGAAAGATTCTATGTTGGAGTCCAGGAGCAAATTGATCACACACCAAAACCAGATGTGGTAAATCATAGGTGACTGGAATGTAAAAATAGGAAACAGAGGAAATTCAAAGACTGTACAAAAATTTTGCCTAGGATCACTAAATGAATCAGGAGAGCAACTGACTGAATTTTACGAGGCCAGCAGTTTGTTCACTGCAAACATAATCTTCAAGTAACCAAAGAGATGACATTGACATCATCTCATGGCAATATAGAAATCAAATAGGCTATCTGATTGGAAGCAGAAGATGGAGAAGCTCCATTCTCTCTGCAAATATAGAACCAGGAGCAGATGGCGGAACAGACCATGAACTGCTAATACCAAAAATAAGAGTAAAGCTAAAGAACACTAGACCTACCATTGTGCTAAAACACAACCTAAAGAGCATCCCTGTAGAATATCAGAACAAATGTAAAATATCGATTTGCACTATTAAGCTAATACTAATTGACCAAGTGCCAGAAGAAATCTGGACTGAAGCCAGGGACATTGCCAGTGAGGAATGTAAAAAAGATACTATCTGCAGCCCAAAAGAAAGAGAAGCCTCAGTAGATGACAGATAAAAATCTTCATGTAGTTAAGGACAGATGAGAAGCAAAAGTAAATGGTGACAGAAATAAGGTCAGAACCCTGCATGCAACTGTTAAATGACTTGTAAGAACAAAGAGAACTGCTGTACTAATCAATGCAAAGAAATAGAAGATGACAACAAAAAGGAAGAAAAAGAAATCTCCTCCACAAGCCCAGAGAAATCAAAAGTAAATTTAAACCAAGAGTATTGATCCTATACAACCAGCAGGTTGTATATGTACATGACCAGGTACAAATAAAAAGAAGATGGAAACCATACACTGAAGAACTACATAAAAGAGATGAAAGGATGACAGATTCATTCAAGCAAGAACCCTTTGAAGATGAACTTACAATTTTAGGAAGTAAAGTGGAAGTTGCAGTCAGGGCATCCGGAGGCCCCGCACACAAGGTAAGTGCAAGTGGAGCACAGGAGGGACGCTCAATCGTGCATCATTTTTGGCAATGAGCCAAAAATGATATACTGCACAATCGCTGTGGAATGGCCTTGGGAGCATCACGCGATTGTGAGGACATCATGTGGAACAGTCCTCACAATCCTGCAGCGCTCCCGAGGCCATTTCGCAACAGGACTGGCGTGTGAAAAGGGCCATGGTAAGGTAGAAGGCAGTAGGAAAAGACGAACACTGCAGATGGAGAGACTCAATCACAGAAGCCACAACTCTGAGTATGTGAGATGTAAGTAGGACTATAGATGAAAGGGTGACTTGGAGGTCTCATTCATAGGGTCACCATAAGTTGAAATCAACTTGATGGCAATTAACAAGCATAAACCACATGGGAATGGTTCTTCTTGACACAATTTAAGAATATATATTTCGAAACATCTGATAATTGACGTTCCTCAGCCATATACAGAAATTCCTTCTGTATTTTCCCATGATGTCTTGGGTTGCAAGTTTCTATCGAGATGTGTATTTACTACTCCATTAAAGTCTCCCAAAATTGACACATTTTTGTATCGGTGTGTCCAAACATGCTTTTTCAAATACTTATAACATCGTTTGTTCTCATTACAAGGGACATATATCCCAATCACAAGTAAAGCGCAGCCATCAGTCTTAACTTCCACTCCCACAAATCTGCCCTTATTTTCACAAAATATAAATTTTCGAGCTAAATGTGGTTTAACATACATAACCACTCCTCTTCTCTTAAATGAAGTGGCAGAGATGAACATTTCCCCTAAGCAATCATGTACGAGCCATTTTTCATCTTTCTTTTTGATATGGATTTCCTGAAGGCAATACACATCTGCATTCATCTTCTTCATAAGGTGACCATAGAGTTCAGTCCATTTACGTTCCAAGAAATGATAGCACAGTTCATTTTTCTTTAACTTTCAACATTGCCAAGTCATCTAAATCCAAGTCGATAAGACTGGTTTTTATAGGTCTGTTGTCTTCTACATTCTCCTCCACAGTTTCTTTACCCATTTTGTTTTCCTGTTCTGTCTGGTCGTGATCTTTGCCGTTTTGGGTCTCCACCATCATATCTTTCCTTCTGGGCTGTCTCTCTGCTCTCTTTGGAGATGTTACTTTAGCCTTACTCAGTTCATCTCCATGGGTTTTTAGGAAATCTTCGGCCTTCTCAATGGTATTAAGTCGAAATCTCCGGTCTCTGAAATTAAATATCACCCCTTCTAAGCGATCCCAGCGGTACATAATTTGATTCGCTCTTAGCTTTGTAACTAGGAAATCATAATCCTTCCTTCCGTTTCTTCAATATTTGCATTGGAATTTCTCGCAGAATAATTAACTGTTTTCCTTGGTCCATTAGAAGTGATTTATTACGTTCTCTCATTATCTTTTCTTTGGTAGATTTCCTGGTAAATTGTACCACAACATCCCTGGGTATATTTTTCATTTTTACAAGAATAGATTGAACTCTGTATCTGGTGTCAATCTCACTATCAATTATTTCTTCTTCAATCTCCAAAAAGTCTGCCAACAGTCCAATAATCCTTTTCCTTATGTCTTCATCCCTTTTTTCTTCGAGGCCTCTAATACATATCCATGCATCCATTTGTTTTTGTTCCAGCAAAGCAAGTCTATCAAGTTGCTTCTCAAAATCTGAGGAGGATGCAGTCATTCTCTGTTTTAACACTTGAATATCTTTCTTGTTCATATCAATCTCTCTTTTATTACAAGTCACATCTTTTTTGACCTGTTCTAATGTATCTTGCATCTCTGACATTTGAGATTTTAAATCTTTCAGATCTTGCCTTATGTACATCATATAACATCTAACTTCCTCCATAAACTTTCTTTGGTATTCAAAGGGTTCTTCTATGGAATCTCTTCCTGCCTGTGATTCCACACCTTGGACTTTGCCTGATCTCATCTTGTGCATTCTTCTTTTTACTTTAGAAGCTGAGAATAAATTCAAAGTTTTTTAAAGGCAGCAGTCTCAGAGTTTGCTATTATTAATTTTTGATTACTGTATCTTAGGCATATATGGGTAGAATGTTATGAAGTTTAGATAGCCCAAATCTAAATTAAATGGTTCTATTTTCTAATTTTATTTTTTAATTAATTTGTTGTTGTTGTTGTTGTTATTTTCCTCTAATTGTTATGACCAAGTGGTTTATTCTTTTTGAGTATTAAAGTTCATCATACCAATATGTAAAAGTCCAGGCAATTTTATATCTTCATCATCATTTTACCCACAGATTATTCATTATTAAATTATTAAATCAGATTAAATCAGATTCCTTAATTTTTGAAAGTATTATCCAATAATGCACCTACACATACTAAACATGTGTTAACCCTTGAAAAAGGAGTTCCTTAATTAAATGGAGAAGGTAATTCAGCTCATTAACCCCCAGATCAAAAATCACAGTCCAAAAGCTAAAGGAAATTAGGATGGGGCTGAATCTCTAAAGATCTGAGGACCAAGCCAAATAACAGTTAATAAATTCAGATAATTCATTAATTCATTGGTTAATAAGTTTGACCATCCTGCAATTCATCCCTAAATTCCTTATAAAGTTTCACATTTAAATAGTCCATTGCTTAGTTGATCAGTTTTTTGGTCCTGCTAAGAATACCACACTTCCTCAAGTCTTTGATTAACATGTGGATATTTCAGCATATGGAAAGCTCTTCTGTATTTCACCAACAGTTCATAATTCACACTCCTTGTTGCCAAGTCTACATTCAGCCAGTTCATTTAACATCGATATCAACAACAGCTTCTCACTTCAAAATTGTCTGGCTTATAAATGTTGGTCCTTATTTAGTTTTCAGCCATTAAACAGTCTAGAATGGGTAGAGTCAAAGTGGTAATTTAAATAATACTTACTCTCCAGAGTAGTTCAGAGCTGTAAGGCTTAAATCTTAGACAGTCTGGAATTTAAGCTTCTCCGGTATAAGACAACATAAAAAGGAGAAGAGCAGAAAGAACACTGCCCCTTGACAACAAATGTCTTATGGAGAGAATCTCAGAAAACAAAAAGACAGAAAATGCTCCTCTTCAAGCTTGGCGTCTTTCTCTTGAATCTCCCCTCATAGAGTGCCAACACCCAAAAAATCTGAGGAAAAAAGAGCACACAGAGTTTTAAAGCGTCCCTTCAATCCACCTTCTCAAAGGAAAGAGGGAAAAGGATTTTTCTCTCTCATGAACAGCTGTTCCTCTAGGGAGGTTATCCGCTGTAGTCCTCAGGGTTCTTCCTTCATATATCCAAATGGCCAAAATAGCCAAGCAAACAAAACGAAAGGAAACCCTTCCATCAAGAGAAATGGGTTTCTTTGCCACAGAAGAGATTTCAGTGGCAGGGATAGGGAAGGGATGGAGGTGTTCCCCCTCCTCCCACCAGTGTGGGTGAGGCTTGACGGTGGTGCAAGCTTGCTGGGGCGACTCTCCACTTCGCGGTCGTTTTCAATGCTGGTAGGGGAAGCTGAGCCCGCTGTCCTCACTCGCCACACTCTTGCTGCACCCCTCTTCTCCGGGACACATAACAAACCATTTGGCGGCAGCCCTCCAGGAGAAACTGAGGAGCCATGTCTCCCTGCTCTCACCGGAATTGGAAGTATGGGGATGGTTCTTCTAGCCACCCAAGTTTTTAGCCAGGTGTAACTGCTTCTTAATAAGACTATTTACAACTTTAATAGCTGCAGTAGAAGTAGATATTCAACAAATATTGCTTCCCCACCCACTTCATCTCTAGGTCAGGGAGGAAAACCCTAAGGTATTCATTTTTATTTTTTACTTTTTTGCCTTTGCAAGTGGTAACAGAGCAAACCTCTGTGCTGAAGAACATTGAATTCCCTGCTTATATTTAAATTGTTAAAAGCAAATAGTTAAGAACATATTATTAGCTACCAACTATTAATTGATCTTTTCCCTATGCAACAGATATGCTCTCAGCTTAGGTAATGTAGCCTTGCTATTAAACCCCATCCTACAAGTATAACCACAAATATAATTAGGGTGTCATGGCAAACTACCCCTAAATATTCCTTGCACAAGAACATTCTATGACATTCATGAGGTTGCCAGAAGTTAACTGGTACTTGAAGGTGCATATGTGGGGGCGGGGGGGGTAATGTGCATGTATACACACACACACACATAATTATCATCATATATCCATATAGAATTTTAATTATATTCACTAATCTTAAGATATCTCCTCTACATTTCTTGTAGCTGGGTTTAAAAACATAGTTACCTTTATATTCAGTGTAAAAAAATAGCCATCCAGAATTATTATATATGGAGGGCGCCTTGTGATGTTTGCAATTCCCCTGCAGCATCATGACTTGCTTGCAATGAGTGTTATGTTTAAGCAGAATGTTGAAATTTTTTTACTTTCCCCCATAGGAATACAAAGATAGTTCAGAGACTATCCTTCTTTTATGACAAATGTATTGTTTATATATACAGACCTCCCTTCATATGCGCAGGTTTGACCTTCATGAATTTGATTATTCGCGAGGCACCCACTTGCCTCACCCCATCCTCCCCCTCCAATTCCCCTGCCTTTTGCCCAGGGGCACATGCCTTCCCTCCATAAGGCTGGGCAAAAGGCAGTCAAATGAGAGAGGATAGCCTCATATGTAGAGAAGGAAGAAAGGCAGTATGCCCAGGCAAAAGGCAAGTGAGCCAGAGGGAAGGCAAGCATGCACCTTCTCCAGGCACAGGGCTACCCCTTCCTATTCCCTTGCCTTTTATCCAGACACCTGGAAGGAAGGCAGCGTACCTGGCCAAAAAAGTAAGGGAATGGGAGAGAGCCTTGAAAAGGAATGGAAGGGGGAGTGCTCATTCACGGGGGAGAGGAGTTATTTGCCTTTCTTAAAAAAAATTTGTGGGTGTTCTGTCCCTGAACCTTTGTGAAAGTTGAGGGGTTACTGTAGATCATATACACACATACCTTGGGAAGGAATTATTTGTTTGCCAGTGCAATTTTTGCAGGGATTAGCCTGGTTCATGTTACATGGGGGAAAAACCCTCTTTCTTCCTATACTTTCTTTCAAACTGCTAAGTATTGTGGCCATATTTATAAAGATAGATGCTAGGCACACAGAAGTCTTCCCTTCTATTTAGGTTCTTAAGATGCTTGCAGCGATGTGCTTTCTCCCTCTCTTTTTTCAGTGACAGCTGACAACAGGAGAAAAACATCCCACACATCATGCAAGGCTTGTCTAGAGCATGCAGCAATATTATATCTCAGTTCCCACACCAACACCTAACAGTGTGGTAAGTGTAACATTTAGTCCTCGCCTTAGGCTGGAACAAGGTGTTATGGAGGAAGTGTGGCTGCTCCTCTATTACATTCAGAAACAGAAAGTACATGATGAGTTGACATGGCATTCAGAGTGCTCCCACTCCTGAAAGCAGCAAGCACCAAAGTCAAACAGAGATCAGGATCCTAGAATCATAATAGTTCCCTGTCACACATTTTCTTTTGCTAGACATTACAAGAAAGAAGGAACCATCCAGCTGGCTGTTTTGTTCTTAGAGGCCAGACATCACCAATAACATCTAATTCCAGTCTTAGCTTTGATTAAGTTCTCCCAGTACATTTGTCCGCAGTTCGCAAACTGCAATGTTTGTTCTCTCACTCATATAGATTCTAAAATTCTTTAGGCAGGAACAGTTCCTTTTTATTCCCCTTTATAGCATTTGGTGGTGAAAAAAAAAATTCATTTCGTCCATCAGGTGTTGCAAAAAGGAAAAAAGAAAGAAAGAAAAGAAATATCTTCCCTACTACCTCCAGGCAGTGGAAACTTCCATAAATGAAGACAGGATATGGAACAACAACAGCCATCCAGCGTTGGCTATAAGAAAACTTCAAAGTTCATACTGTGGTAATACATTTATTGGACAAATCTCAAAGTTATAAAAATCTGTGCAAACACTAAGAGTCATTAGATGTTTTGGATACTCAGCTTTGTATACTCATTGGCACAGAGCTGCTCTGAAAAAAATTTCCTTTAAGATAACTTGGTTAACATGTTTTGTGATTGCTAACTATAAATAAGAAACAAATCCATATTAGACCAGTGCTGGCTTCTATAGGCCATTCATATTTCATGTGGCAACATTGGTATGTAGGTGCTCTGTCTAGAATCTGAAGGGGAGATGCATAGCAGGGGGTTGGACTCGATGGCCTTGTGTTCTCTTTCAGTTCTACGATCTGGAAATGTTTAGCTTTGTGCATTCAGAAGCTGTGACTGACCCATAAAAGGGTGTGTCAGGAAATATGTGCCCCCTTCACTTTCCATTATGCCAAATGCAAATAGAAATCTGTCCAGTAAGCTGCTTTAATATCAGGACACCTCTGCTTGTAAGAATCACATGGAACTACTTATTCTGGAAACCATTTCTCACTATGTGTCTCCTATCAGTTTTCATAGCACATTGGGGCCTGGTATGTGTAGCTTAAGAGAGCCAGTTTGGTGTAGTGGTTTCAGTGTCAGACTACAGCTCCAGAGACCAGGGCTTGAATTCCTGCTCAGCCATGGAAACGTACTGCTTGACCTTGGACAAGTCACACTCTCTCAGTTTCAGAGGAAGTGCAATGGCAATCTTCTCTGAACAAATCTTGCTGAGAAAACCTTGTGATAGGTTCAGTTTAGGGTCATGGTAAGTCAGAAATTATTTGATGCCATATAATAACGTGTAGCTTAATTGGAAGCAGAATGGCGGCTATATGTTCTTGCCTCCTAAAGGTGACATTAGGCCCTGGTCCCTTCCAACTCCCATTGGACTTCACGCTACTCTTTGGGCTCTTTCAGAAAGTGTCTGATTTGATTCAGATTTCATATTAGATCTTAACCTAACATCTTTAGGGTTTGAGGGTTATAATTATTGCAGTAGTTCCTTGAACAGTATAGCAGGGGTTAAACTCTTTCCTACAGCCAAACCAAGCTTACTCACAATGGTTTCTCAGGCATAACGAACAACTCAGAAACAAAGAGAATGGAAAGCAAAACAACTAACTTGGCCCTGTGTTGCTATGTCAAAATTGATAAACTAGATTGTTGAACACCAATATTTGACCACAACAGATATTCCTCACAATTTATATAGCTACAATATGGACAAATTAACAATATTGATAAGAGAAAAAACTGTGGACACCTTTGTAGAAGAGCAGGAACTGTTAATACTTTTTTTTTTTGCTTGGAAAATGTAATTAGCATTTTGGGAAGATTAGTGGAAGTATTGTTATCCCACTGGCATACCCCTTCCCAGGAAGATATAAAATTAGTATCAAATATGCCTACCATGCCAGAGATGTTGCCTGGGTGGGTACGTTGGCAAAGGGGTCAAACAACCGAAACCAGGTGAAGGCCAGGAAAATCCCCAGTTATGTAGCATAAGGAGACCTCAGGCTACATACATCCACTTGAACAAAGGGTCCTCAGCTGAGAATAGCCAACTTGAGGGGATTAGTGGGTTTTCCCCAGGTTGAGCAACTTTGACTTTGGAAAATCCTACAAGGTGAGGTCCATTTACGTGATCCAGTCATGCAAACTATCAAGCTGCTATTGTGCAGTTGGTTTCATTCTATTTTGGCCATTGTTCTTCCCGGGAGAGGGCCTGCCCTCCAGGTATGTTCTGCCCTATACGTAGTCCCAGTTTTAGAAGAGTCTCTTCAGAGAACTCTCAGGATAGGAATGCTACTTGGTCCGTCAGCAAAACTTCCCCTCCACGCTAACAGACTGGCACTCTGTTAGTTTGAGGACTCCCTTCAGCAGTCCCGCTTAGCTGAGATCCACTTCGTTTTGCTGAGACTTCTGGACAGCTGCAGTATCACCCAAAACCAAAATCTCTTCTTCTATTCCCCTATCAATTCTCCTTCTTTCAACTCCATAGGCCTTATGTATGTGCTTGAACGAATGCGTGGTGTGTGCTTGACATTATTTTCAATAAAACATTTAAATTTAGAACATTTGTTTGGTTTTCTTGTAGTCAGACCCTGTAAAAGTTGGGTGTAAGGTCCTGCTAGTGTTGCCCTGCCCTCCACATTGCTAAAATCAAGTGCTCTGCTAATTTCCCCCACCTTTGTATTTTGGAGCAACTAAAGGTGTCCTCTGGGGACCCCCCAGAAGACAAGGTAACAGTATTTAGACTGATATAATTGATTTGTAATTACAAATAATTTGTAAATTAAAGTGGTTTTCCATCAAGAAAGCTGGAAATTATATTTGTTTCTAATGTTTCTTAAAGTCATCATAGGGTAGGGTTTTCAGTATTGGACTATGACCTTGAAGACCAAGGTTCATCCAGGGAAATCTACTGGGTGACCTTGGAGAATCACACACTCTCAGCCTCAGAAAACCCTGTGATAGATTTGCCTTAGAGTCACCATAAATCAGAAATGACCTGAAGGTATACAAAAACAACAAAAGATTTTTTTTAATATTATGTATGCTATGTGAGAGAAATAAAATATATTTTAGTTTCTGCAGTATTATTAACATATATGTATTAGCTTATAAGTATAAACACATTTTAAATATATCTACACACGTATATTTTAGTATATTTTGTATTTGAGCTTTTGTAATACAATGAAGTCTAAGAGGCATATTTTTAGAACTGGCAGCTGAAGAAGGCCTTGATGCAAAAGAACCAGACAGATAGAGATAAGGTATTCAATTGGGGAGTGTATTCCTTTCTCCGTTTCTGCAGACTGAAGGTCAACAAAGCTGAAAGGAGTCAACTAAGTTGATAAAGAAAGACAAGACAGAAAGTTGGCACTATTTAGCAAAGGGAAAGTTAGGAGCTGTTTGATGGGCATTCTGAAATTGCTAATGAGAATTAAGGAAGCACGAGGGAAAAGCATGATTATGTGCATGACCATATATACTGTAAATATGGGGAAGGGGGCATGTAACTTCTTAGGCGATTCTGATCAATTGGGTCCCAGGGAGGGAAACCTGCGTCGGGCAGGGGGATAAAATGTGGGCTATTCCATAGGGGGGTGTCTTCTCTTTCTAAAAGAGACACCCAGCTCTGCAGAGACGAATTAATTTTTTTAATAAACATCTGATGCTTCAGCCGATCCTGTGTTAAATTGTTTTATGAGTCTTATCAGCTATTTCTGACATATGTATTATTTTTGTTATATTTTTGTTACTGGAAAATTAGAGGATGATGTAATTTGAAATTTCTTTTTGATTAGTTTTGTTGTTAGGTTATGTTAATTGTTAAAAAAAGTATATTTTAAAAATATATGTATAGCTACAAATTGCACATGTAATGGTATTTTTCGTGCCCTAGTTTTTCTTATCACTAGTACAGGATATCACACCATCATATTCTTGTTACAATTTATTTCATGCCCTTGTCTAGGCAATTTATCAGATTGTATGTTGACCTTGCTTTGAACTTGCTGCTGGCCAGGACTGGGAAACCGTTCAGACTTTATCTTACTGAACTTTATCTAATTTGGGTATGATGACCCATTTCTTCTTTAGGCAAAGAGTATTAAAATGTCACATTGTACCCATTTGTGGGCTCAAGATAAGGGAGATAAATTTAACACAGATGTAAAGTTAGGATTTCCAAATGAATTTTTAAAACAGAATAGTGAATATAACCAGCAAGTTTTACTTTTATTCAAGAATAAGTTATAAGGTAGTTTGGAAAATGTGTATATAATGTGTATGTAATTGTGTATATAAGTGACAGTGTTGCGACAGGAAGGCTAACTTGGACATTATAGAAAACACATTTAAGAGAGAATAAGGCCAAGAAGGGTACAGAAGAAAGCTAAAGCAGAAAACTTACTGACCAATGGGGAGATGTCCTAAAAGGGCAAATTATTTGTACAGAGGAAATGCTTGCCACAGATAAGACTGGAATATACTAAGACAAAGAGTTGAAATCTACAAGAACAGCTCCACCAATTCATCGTGTGGATGATTCTGGAACAAAGAGAAACAAGGTGGATATCAAAGAGATAAGCAACTGTTATCAGCCAAGCGTTCAAAGTAAAAACAGAAAAGATTCTAGAAATCTTTGGCATGTTGGAGACAACCCCATCTACCTGGACATCCATCAGTTGCACACTTCATCTCCCTGTACTCATAGGTATATCTAGCCAATTAGCTAATCAGCTAGTGAGTAGGTATCATTGGAAGTTGGAGGTGGGGGTGTAAGGCTGATTTTTACTCAAACTAAAAATTCAAAGTTTTAAAACATTATAATGTTCTTCTGAAGCTGGAGGAGATTTTTCAAATGATTTAGGCTTCACAAGACCTGACAGGGAATCCCAGGGCTTCTGTGGCCAAAGTGGCCATCGCAGCAATATGCACTTATGGCTGATTGAAAATGGACTGAATATATAGAGTCCCTGAAGTACTGAGAAAAAGAATGCCACTAATTAGTCAAATAAATCAAGTATCAATGGAGTACATTGGATTTGTCTGCTTCTTATTATTTAAAAATAATCATGTGATTAAGAATTTGCATAAGTGTTTTGGGAATAATAAGAATATAGGAAGGATGTTTTAGTATGTTTCATTTTACGTGGAAAATACAGGTGTTCGGATGTTTCAGTGGGCTGCAATAACTGATTGTCTTTTGCAATCAGTACTGCATAAATTGCTGCTACGGTAACAGCGTACTTTTCGTAACATACATGGTGAATGCAGTGGATTTTCATGGCCAATGAATGCATTACCGGCAGTCTATCTATGGTGGCATACTTTGAATCAGGCCAGAATGCAAAGAATTTTCTGAAGGGGAACAAGAAAAAGACACAGCTGCTCTTGTTTTGTCCCCTTCCAAATTATGACCAATCTTATCCAGAGTTTGGAAATGTTAATTTTTTTAGACAATGTCCCCAAATCTCTCGGGAGCTGTTGTTTGAAAGCAGGAGACAGAAGTATTGAAATTCCCTTATATTTATTTTTGCATAGATTTTCATTTGTTATAATCAACTTCCTCAGTTGATTAGAGTACAATATTCCAGCCTCAGATATGCACACTTAGATGGGGTGGTGTGGGATCAAAGTGAAATGGGGCAGAGAAAATGACAGTTGTATTATTTACACTGGTCATAAACTTTCACAGGCTGGTTAGCATAAATGGCCTGGCATCTGTAAACTAACAGGCATATTTGCTAGGCTGGCGTTTGCTTCTGGATTTATAAAGCAATGAGTTCTACTTTCAAGAAAGGTCACTCTGTTGAATACAGACTCTTTTTTGGAAGTAGAAAATGAGGAAAGGAGCTACACCCAAAACTCTTGTAAACACCAGCCTATTCATGGAGCATGCTAAGAAGTCATTGTCTCTGTTCAGTCTTTTGTCTCTTGGCTGGAGTTTGTGAACACATCCCAACTCACCTATCTTCTTTTCAGAACTTTCCTTGAAATTGCTGTGTTCTGTAATAGCCACCATAGCTACTTCTTTGAAAAATTTTTGTTTACAAAAACAGCTTTTCCAAACTTATCATACATGGGCTGACAAGTGCATGCCTTGTCCATTATGCCAGATAGATAAGTAGGAGTAGGGGAAAGCTGTAATCCTATGCGAGCCTGGAAGTCAATTCATCGACTGAACTGAGAATCCAGCTTTCTCCCAAGACTGGGACAAAAACAGATAAAATCACAGTAAATTATAATATTAAAATATAATTAAATAAATGATCACACTAAAACACAGTCAACTTAAAAGCAATTTTAAAAGCACATAAGTAAAAAAAAAAGTACAACATCCCTTCCTATTAAAACCCTGTTTACTGGAGTGAGGCCAAAGCAAGATCACCACATCCAAAATAGGTTGTAAAGATGAGACAAAGCCAATGATTAAAATATAGGTTTATTGGTGAAGAAAGGATGTAATGGGTGTTCGGTAGCAAAGAAAGGCCATATGCCTTCCAGATGACAGCCAGCTGGAATCCCTTCACAGCTAGGGTCAGCCTTGAGATCCCCACAAGTCCCAGGCATTCCCCCCAACTTCATCAGTTGGTTCAGGCAGGCAGGCATACTCCCTCAGAGTGAGATCAAAGGTGTAGGCTCAAGGAACAGGTTTAACAGCAAAGCCTTATTCAAAAGTATTCCTACGTGCAATACCAAGCCTCTCCTGTTCTTCTGGAAACATTGGGAAAGAAAGCTATTTTCTTTCCCAGTGTCCTACAAAAAAATCCAGTGAGCTCATCTAGTTATCTACTGGAACACCAGGCTGAGTGACTAGTGCAATGAGACGTCAAGACCATCTAGATGAATTATAAGCAACTCTATGCCCATTTGAGCTGCAGGACACTTTTCTAGGCCTATTCAGATTGCATGGTACTAGCCTGTGCACAGCTGGCAACCATCCATGGTGTGAGCAGGCTCCACTCACTTCAGCCCCTTCTTCAGCAGCTGCTTCTTACTCAGGCCACTTCCACTCTAGACTGTTATAGTGCTATTATTCCACTTTCAACATCCTATCGAATCCTGGGGTTTGCAGTTTAGGGAAGAGCATTTAGAATTCTCATCCAGAGAGCTGTTTGGCCTCAGTAAACTACAAACCCCAGGATTCCACAGGATGTTGAAAGTGGAATAATAGCACTATAATAGTGTAGTGCAGAAATGGTCTCAGTTCTATGGAACTTGTTTCTGAGTGGCTACGCAAAGAACGCGTCTCTGGAGAGGGGCAGCAGTTACTTTAAATAGGTTCTTTGGCATCTCAAAAGTAACTTTGATGCTTCATATCCCTGACTCAGCTTTTCAAAATGCATGTAGAAAAGCACACAGACCATACCCAAATTGCAAGGCATGAGTCTATACAGTAAGTATATATATATATAAAACTGGCAAACTGTCATACCGCTTTGCCCTTGCTCTGAATCTCCTCCTTCTGCTATTCTGTTTGGAAGGAATATGTGGCCACTGACCCTATGTTGCATAATTTACGCAAGTTGAAGAATGCACCAAGGGGTGGAGAAAGCTATTATTATGACATGATGACTCAATGGCAGTTAGTATACATGACTTCCTCACAGGTTTCAATGAATACATGAAAGATAGATCAGCCAGTGGCTGCTAACAATCATAGCAATGTTCAAGTACAGTGCTGTGCCTCCAACTAGCAGATGCTGGAAATTAACTATTTGAGATGGATATTGCCATCACATCCTGCTGAACCTCCCTGAGACATCAGTCTCTCCACTGCCAATAGACAAGAAAGCTGAGTTAAACAGACCATGGTTGCAACCTAGCACGCCACTTCTGCTCTTAACACAGATCCAAATGCAAACAGATCCAAATGCTAAACTAGAGGCCTCTGATACTCATTTAGATTTCACCTTTTAAACACTTTTTCCCCCAACAGAATATAATTCCTAGGCAACAGTGCCACCCAGAGGCTAGTTAATCACTAACATCCAAAAGGCTTATTTGACTAATTTTCCTAAACAACAGTGGCACCCAGAGGCCTGTGCATGAGTACTCTATAATTGACCATGGGGTTATATTTAAAGGAAAATTTCAAAGGATTTCAGTCTCAGATTGAAACAAAAACTGTTGCATGATCTCACATTCCCAGCAAACCCCTCGTTTCAATTCCTTTATAATTGTTACTTTGAGATCTGTGATATTTCTGGGGAGATAAAGGGTTCATGAGCAGATCACTGATTTTCTTACACATGATGTCTAATTTGTGCCCATTTACATTCTTGTTTGGCCAAAGTAAATGAATGTGGGCTACTTAGATGGCATTGGTATATTGTGATTTTTAAAAAATTAATTAAACTAACAGAGGGTTCTTGAGGCCTTGCATCTCAATATAAATATTGAACACTGTTGAACACAGAATTCATCCCTGCAGTATACCATCTGGCAAAGGGGATGCTGCCAAACAGCAACCCTTCAGCACTACATTTGAGCAGGAAAGAACAAAATCATTGCAATACAGTGCCTTCAGTCTAGCCAGGAAAACCAGAAGGAGATCATGGTCAGTAATATTGAACACTGTAAAGAGATCTAAAAGAGCTAATAGATCCACATTTCTTACTTATACTCCTAATATTGGTCATCTACCAAGAAAACTGAAGCAGCCAATCCAAAAGTCAAACTGAAACGGCTTCAAATATTCAGTGTCATCCAAAAGAACGTGGAGCTCATTACTAAACTGAACCAAGGATTTTTCCAAACTACAGAAAGTATGACTGAAGATCCAGAATTATAAACATCTTGAAATATACTGATAAATTTTGAAGAAACATATGTGAATATTAGGGGCTAGGTAAATTGTAAAAGCAAAACCACATCTGAAATAATTTTTTTTCTGTAGGTTGTTTTGGGTTTTCCGGGCTTTGAGGCCATGTTTTGTTAGTATTTTCTCCTGACGTTTCACCTGCATCTGTGGCTGGCATCTTCAGAGGACCAGCCACAGATGCAGGCAAAACATCAGGAGAAAATACTAATAGAGCATGGCCTCAAAGTCCGGAAAACTCACAACAACCTATGGATTTCGGCCATGAAAGCCTTCGACTTTACATTTTTTTTTCTGTTGACAGGTTCAAAGTGAAAAACAAGCAGCAAACAAACTTCTTTTTTTCTGACTGGTGGTCTGGAAAACAGTTAGCAGCTCCAAATCATCTTACATTTTGGGTGTGGTGGGTTTTTTTAATCACACACAAATATTTACGGACATCATTAATGCAGGGGGAAAAAATCCATAAAATGTAATTGCATTTAGTATTTTGCCTTGTAAAACGTTCTACCTAGGTAATAAAAATGCATGTAAATTATTATAGTCCTATCTAAAGAACAAAAGAAAATTAAGTTGTACAAAAATTTTTGAGAAACAACTAGTTTACTATTAATTAACTAATTCTAAACTATCAATAAACTCCAAATTCACTCTAAACTACCATATTAATGCAGAAACATTTTAATAAGATTTAAACTGTCAACATTACATGAATACATCAAACTATGGCAACACCCCCAATCTTTCCTGCCTACCAGCATTAGTGGACAGGCATGACATTGCAGACTCTCTGAGACAAAGAAAAGGCAGAGAGGAAAAGTATTAGATCAGTCAGACTTATCTCTTTCCATGTATTCAAGGTCATTGTAGACACGATCTTCTAGATGTTAAGTCACTACAGGCATAGTGTTTTGCACGGTGGCACTCTGACACCACGCCCTTTTGTTTACCTGTTACAGTTGATTAGGTAATCCGCAAAAATGTGATGAGAGATTGCTATGTATGGGATTGCAGAACAATTGGCTACACACAGGTCCACACTTGCACAACTCAACCACTTGTTCAATACTTTTTATGCTAGTGTAGTACCTCAGCAAGAACAAGAACACATGAAACTCCAAATGCACTCTTATGCTAAGATGAATATAGTACACATTAAAGCATTTTATATTTTGATTTGTTAGCGTCAATGAAACAGAAACTCATGAAGAATTCAAAGAAGTTTATATGCTTTATCAGAATCATATTATTCCATTTTTGATTGTTTATGATCATGTAAAAACTAGATGTTTTACTTATCATTCACAATGTTGAGTTAGCTTCTGTTTGTGATTTATTTATAAGCGTATGCTTCAGTGTGCATGCTTTTTAATTTCTGTGGTTGGCCCATCCACATAACCATGTTCCTATTGAATTCTATTAATTGGATAGGACATGTGTTACCTTGTTTACTGGGGGTCCCGTAAGGGACACCTAAATGTGCTCAACTATAGGTGGGGAAAATTAGCTCAGAACACTGCTTTAGCATTACAAGAGGCAGGGTAACTTAGCAGGATCTTGTAACCCAGTGTTTACGGGGTCAGGCCAAGTCAAGGAGTAGACCTGTTTGAAAATAATGAATGATCATTTATTAAATACAGGCACACAACGTAAGCAACACATGCACACAGATAACTAAGAAAAATAAAGGTGTGAGTGAGATAGCGGGATGTTCAGAGGAATAGTTGGTTCGGGTGATACGAAACCTGTTCCTGAGGCCCGGAAGAAGATAGTGATGCTGGGGTTCGGTGTGGTTCAGCAAGTAGAGCTGAGGGGAAGCTCGCCAAGCAATGAGGCAGAAAGGCAGTCTGGAACTCAGGTGTGATCCGAGGAAGGTCTCGGAATCAGGGGTTTTTATAGGGAGAAGTGTGACTGTAGGCTATGCCTTACTCGCGGACAACAATGAGTTTTGGGTGCGAGACAATGTCTCCGAAAGGTCACAATTTGGCATGATGGAATCAGAGCCGAATTAATAACGGTGTAGCCAGTATGTAAATGCGCAATGCTTGACAGTGGATCGTTCAGCCTTTGTCAAGTTGCCTGCTTGGGGCAGGGAGCCTTTTGTAGGTAGCGGGCATACATAATGTGGTGTTTGCCGGGGAGGTCTCTGAAGCGGCAATCTGGCTATTTCTGGCTTGCCTGTATTGTCTGAGAATATTTCAGCAGTTAAGTGCCGAGCCTAGTTTCGTGCTTGTCCGGGGGCCTCACAAACATGTGGAGAGGGGTGGTATGGTAAGGCCGAATTATGATATCAAAGTGATATCGGGTGCTGTCGCCAGGTAGGCCTAAACTGCAGTAACACATGGCTCAATAGGGTTCCAGCCTTGCTAGAGTTATTCTAAACTTCCTAAGCATTTTTCCCCCTATTGCACAAGAAACCAAAGAAGGCTTCTTGGCATCTACCAAGGAGGTTCTTCTGCCAGAACTGCCCAGCACCACAGATTATTTTGCATGAGCATACAGAACATCATAGAAAGGGACAGAGATTGCCTCATTGAAAGCAACACTGGCATTGTTCCTGAGGTGTGACACACGGTGGACCAAATTGGGATGGACAGTTAATAGAACTGTGACAGCTACTGTCACAATATCTGTTGATGATGAAAATCAGAACTTTTTAGGTGTCAGTGAACTCAGCAGCAATGTTGTTAAAGGGCAGCTAGTTACAGCTGACACAGCCTAACAAAGCAGTTGGATCCAAACCAATCATGGCCATCTTCATGTATGTATCCTCCTTGGTCACAGATAAAAAATAAATAGGTAATTGGTCCCAATAGCAATACTATTAATATAAAGTTATGAAGGCTGAAAGATTAATATAATAGTAGTTATTTTAATTTTACTTTATCTTTTTCTCATCTATTTCTTTTAAAAAATAACCTCATTCTGGTTTAAAGCCCATATTGACAACTTCACAAAAAAATACTTCCTACTGCACAAAATATGTTCCAACTACACATTAGAAAAATACCTGTTACTTGCTGAAGCTAAGCAATAGGCTCATGGTAGCACTTGGATAGGAGAACATCTTTTGTGATAATTTCAGTTTTACATGATTTCAGTTTCCAGAAGTCTTAGCCAGCATGGCCAATGGTCAAGAATTCTGAGAGATGATGTCCCAAACATCTGGAGGATCAACATTTGAAAACCATCGCCTTATACTACCTTGAGAAATGATGAATACTAATCGTAGATATTTATCATTATTATTATTACAAATGTTGGAAGTGTTTAAAACAAATTCATCACTAACAGAGATAAAGCTGAGTAATATTAGCCCTTTAAAGCTCTTCATTTTCTTATTTCTCTTTCTTTCTTTTTTCCTTTTTCAAATTCAGGATGACCCTTTGCGTGATTCTCCTGCCTGGCTTTGGAAACTAAAGATAAAGTTACTGTTTATTATACTTTCTTACCAAAAAGCACAGACAGCCATCCTCTTCAAAATTCTCTTTCTAAAAATAAGCAACTTTACCAGCAAAACCATTCCACCACCACCCTACTACCCACATCTCACAGAACAGCTGCTCATTTTTGGATCAGCAACCTAAGAACCAATTTGGCTAGTTGTCTATTTTAAGGGGGAGACACAGGCCAAGAGGAAAAGAGTCAGGCAATAACCCCATCCACCCTCACCTTCCGCACCCCCTTTGGGGTAGAACATGGGCGGGAGATCCTGAACTCGGCACTTATGTTTCAATGCGGGGAAAGAGTGTAATGCTAGAACGGAAGCTGCCTATATCCTCCTCCCCAAGTGCTGCTTCTCCTCCATTTTTCCATTGCTTTCAAAATCACCAAATTGCCTTCGTGACTGAAAATCCGGATCGCCAATCCCACGCTCCGGAAGGCTCCAAAGGAAAAAAAGGGAGGGGAAAAAAGACTGCTCACCAATGTGAGTAACACCCGACCTTGATTAAAATGTTCAACAACCAAGGGAGAGTGGAAATGGCTTCTGTCGCCATTTCCACACTGGGCCGTTATAGCGCTATTATTCTACGTTCAACGTCCTATGGAATTCTGAGGTTTGCCGTTTAGGGAGGGGCCGTTGAGGAAAGGCGGCCTTGTGGTATCTCCAGGCGCTTTAGCCATACGCGGGACATAACTCCAGGCTACAACGTTATGCTCGCTTTCTTCGAAACAAGTTCCACTGAGTTCAGCGAGATTCTCCTCTCAGGAGAGGACGCCTGCCATTCCCATGAGGCGCCGCAATGGCGTGCATTTTTTATTCGAAAGTAACCCCCGCCACGTTCAACAACGCTGACTTTCAGGACTACACGCTCTTATCTGTCAGTTTTTCTTAACCCTCCCCCGTCCTCTCACGCCGCGGAAGACCCTCAGCGAACTCAAACGCTTTACTGCCAGCGTTAAATCTTATCAGTTGGTCCTCCGAGGCTCTTGCTTGGTATCTTTGGCCATTTCCTCAGTGGACTGTTATAGGGCGGTTCTACGACTTTCAACATCCTATGGAATCCTGGGGTTTGCAGTTTCGGGAGGGGCCGGGCTCGTAGAACCGCCCTATAACAGTCCACTGAGGAAATGGCCGCAGTACCATAGAGTGTAAGCTAGAGCGCCAACGGGGAGTTTGTGAGGGAGCGGCGCGTGCGCTTTCTTTCGTTTGCTTTGGGGAGAAAGCGCGAGGGACAGGCCTTTGTGGCTTGGAGGGTCGGTGAGGCGCGCGCCTCGTTCTCTCTCGCAACGCGGCTGCGCGGGATTCCATGAGAGACGATGGCGCACGTTCTGAACCTCAACAACGAGGTGAGCTTTTCTCCCCATCCCCTGTTTTCGCGTGTTTAGGAGGGCGGCCGGTAGTGGGAGGCAAGGAGGTGAGATGAGAAAGGAGACTTGGGGAGGGGGCATCACTAACGTTTGGTGAGGGGGAATGTTCTGAAATGGGACTGGGGGTGATTCCAGGGGTAAAACTCAGGCAAAACTTGGGAAGTTTACTTTACAGACTCTCTCCCAGTCAGCGTTGGCCATGCTCTCTGAGGGATTCTGGGAGCTGTAGTTCAAAAATTCCCTAAGTCTTAACCTGTTCATGGATACAAAAGATCTCGGATTCGGTCTTTGACTTCTCCAAGTAAGACCACCTGTCTGAAACCCTGGGAAAAGTTCATAGGTCAGTATAAAGACCCGGGTCTAATTCAGTTAATAGCTGCAGTTAGATACAAAGTACAGTAGTGAATCGGTAGCTGAACCAACTCTCAAATCCCGTTGATGAAGTTGGTCTGTTTTGCTTGGGACTGCCAATTCAGTTTAAGTCCAGTACTGTACATCTGGTCGATTAGAGCCCACTGCTACATCCTTGTCTCATCTCAAATTGGCTACAAGTGGAATGGCTTTACTACTGTCAAAACAGTATTAAATACAAAAACAGATTACTCTGTGTGTGCCATGTGTGTCTTATATAATTATTTCCCTGAATGTGCTGGATCCTGTGTGATCTCAGAAGCTAAGCAGAGTCAGGCTGGGTTAGTAGCTGAAGAGACATCACCAAGGAATACCAAGTTCTGTACCTTACATTGGAAGGACTGCAGTGACAAAACTCTAATGAATAAATCTTGCTTGGAAAACCTTATGATAATAATAATAAAATTTATTTCTATCCCACCTCTCCCCATGGATCGAGGCGGTGAACAACAAGAATACATTAATTACATTAAAAACATTAAAAAACATAACCCAATCTTCCCCACCCACCAACCCACCTAAAACCAACCCCCTGAAGCACACAACAATTAACAATTAACAACAATCAACTGGCCATTAAAAGAACAGCAAGACAGTTGGTGGGAGGCGGTGGAGGTACTAGTCTGGGAAGGCCTGACGGAAGAGAGCAGTCTTGACTGCTTTTTTAAAGCAGTCAAGACTGGTAATATGCTGGGTCTCCTCCGGCAGGCCATTCCATAACTTGGGAGCGATAGAAGAGAAGGTCCTCTGGGTAACTGCAGCCAACCTAGTTCTGGCTGGCTGGTCACTATAAGTCAGAGTTGACTTAAAGACACACAACCATAACCACAACACTGTTTTAGTTGGTTCTGCCAAAAACAACCTGCGCCAAAGGCTAAAACATTTATCATACCGTGAGCTTTCATGGGTTGAGGATAGAGTAAATGGATTCTTAATCCACAAAACCTAAACATTTGTTAGTCTTAAGGTGGGCACAAACACTTTGTTATATAATGTGTGTATACAATATGTTACAGTGTTAAATGACTGCACATCAAACATTTGTCTATAAATATATGTCTAATACAGACACAGTGGGCCTAAATCATATTTCTAGTCTTGTCTAGACCCATTAAGTCAGTGTATTGTGAGTATGTGTTGACTCAGCATTCAACATATAATTTAATGGATTTATCCTACTAGAACTAACCAACACAGTGCCAGCCATATTGTGCAGCCATGTGTGTTTGTATTTCTGCCACGCAGGCTGATCTTGTGAATGTATACTAGAGTTAAACCTTTCTTTGTACCTTGCAGAGACGTAACATTTCTAGACATTTTGAAAATAAGCAGAATCTTGGGGATGGAGAGTGGATCAAGTTTAAACTTAATAGTGGTGTTTCAGCTACATAAAATGTTTAATTAATTGGTTTAATTGGTAATTTAGTTAGCATATAAAGTTACACTATTTAGCATGAAATTATGAAAATTTTTAAAAAAGCCATAGTTTTGTACCAGCAGAATTATCAATATATCTTAGACTAAAGAGAAATGCTGCTGTACCCTATGCTATCATAGCACATGTATTTAAGTTTAGGCTAATATCATATTTGCATATAAAGGGCAGATTCTGTTTGGTGAAATGCCTGTGTGTGTTCTTTTACCATCTGTAGAAGGAGGTGTGAAGCACAACTTACCTGTTAGCAAACAGCATACTCTTTCCAAAGAAACCATTGTCCTTTCAGTTCTCTGGAGGGACTCTGAGAGCTCAGGAGGTTGCTGTAAAATTTGTGAGCTGGATACATCTTGGCCACTGCCCCTATCTCTGGTAACTAAATGACCATGGGATGCCAGGTTGCTTGAGAGGAATGAAGCAGAGGTGTGCTGGGCAGAGTTTAATGTACATGTAGGATTGTAAGCGTATTTATTGAAAAGTCTTTCATGCCAACATATATGTACAGTCAGGTTTTGTTTATTTTAAGAATATATTTGTTGCTTCTGAGCTTGCTATGAGACCTGAAGTGAAACACAACAGATAGAAACATTATTTGGAAACATTAAATGTGAATGATAAATATTCTGTTAAACAGTTTCTTTAAAAATAGTTCAAAAACTACACACAGTTAAAACATCCAGAAGAGCCACCCCAAGTTTAAGGAACAAAGACCATGCAAAATAATAGTCTTAAATGTCGGCCAGAAGGGATTGAGCTACTCTCATTCCCTGTTGGAAGAAGTTCTACAGCTGGGGAGCTACGATAGAGAAAGTCTGTCATATACTACAGTATGACCCCCGTATCCACAGATTCAGTTATCTGCGGTTGAAAACAGCCACAGGCCCAGGGCCCAATTGACGCCATGGCCACAGGCCCAGGGCCTGATTGCCGCCGCAGGTCCAGGGCCTGATTGCTGCCACAGCCGCAGGCCCAGGGCCCAATTGCCGCCACGGCCACAGGCCCAGGGCCTGATCGGCACCACGGCCACAGGGAAAACAATGGGCAGTTTTTTTCCCACCTCCAGCTGCAGGCACAGGGCCCACTACAATCCAAACAAATAATCATAGAACCATAGAAATGTAGAGTTGGAAGAGACCACATGGGCCATCCAGTCCAACCCCCTGCCATGCAGGAATACCCTCAAAGCACTCCCGACAGATGGCCATCTAGCCTCTGCTTAAAAACCTCCAAGGAAGGAGACTCCACCACACTCCAAGGCAGCATATTCCACTGTCGGGCAGCCCCAACCGTCAAGAAGTTCTTCCTGCGGTTCAGGTGGAATCTCCTTTCCTGCAGCTTGAATCCATTGCTCCTTGTTCTGGTCTCTGGAGCAGCAGAAAACAAGCCCTCTCCTTCCTCTACATGGCATCCTTTCAAATATTTAAACATGGCTATCATGTCCCCTCTTAACCTTCTCTTCTGCAGACTAAACATACCCAGCTCTCTAAGTCTGTCCTCATAGGGCATGGCTTCCAGGCCTCTCACCATTTTGGTCGCCCTCCTCTGGACTTGCTGCAGCTTGACCATGCCCTTCTTGAATTGGAGTGCCCAGAACTGGACACAGTATTCAAGATGAGGTCTAACCAAAGCAGAGTAGAGTGGTACCAGTACCTCCCTCAATCTGGACACCATACTCCTATTGATGCAGCCGACAACTGCATTGGCTTTCTTGGCTGCCGTATCACACTGCCGACTCATGTTCCGCTTGTGGTCTATGAAGACTCCTAGATCCCTTTCACACATACTGCTATCCAGCCATGTGTCCCCCATCCTGTATTTCTGTATTCCATTTTTTCTACCTAAGTGTAGGACCTTACACTTCTCTCTGTTGAATTTCATTTTTTTAGCCTTGGCACAGCTCTCCAATCTGTCCAGGTCATTTTGAATTTTGATCCTGTCCTCTGGTGTATTAGCAACCCCTCCCAATTTGGTGTCATCTGCAAATTTGATGAGCATGCCCTCTATTCCTTCATCCAAGTCATTGATAAAAATATTGAACAGCGCTGGGCCCAGGACAGAACCCTGTGGCACCCCGCTAGTCACTTCTCTCCAGGATGAAAAGCAGCCATTCGTGATCACTCTTTGGGTTCGGTCGGTCAACCAATTACAAATCCAACTAACAGTAGCCCTGTTCAGCCCACATGTCTAAGATGTAAACTATAGTTGATGGTGGTAGGTTTGTGTCTTTTAAACTCACATTTTCTCCGGTGTATAGAAGGGAGTGGATGAGACGGGGAATTTTGAGTTCATGTGACTTGTATCTTGCTGTTACTTACTTTCTTGAAGGATATCCTGAAATGTGCCTTTCTTACCTGGGGTTCACTTTTGGTATAGGAGCTGGCTATGGTAAGAAACCACTTCAGGGAACAGACTGGGAGGAGGTCAGCCAAAGGAACTGGAAAGGTTCTGCTTTCCTTTATATGTGCACCATTTCTGTCATTAAAATCAACATAGTATTGACACTTGATGAAACAGAAGAAATTCTTCTTAGATTTTAAATGTAGATAAGTAATCTGTGTCACGGTGCATCCCATTTTAGGTTTGGGAAAGAAGAATGAGGAACACAGTAGGACATTATAACAAAAGATATGATTGAGGGAGAATATCCTACAAGTATCTTCATAAATATTTGCAGGTTGATAATGGGAACTTGGCTCATCTTGAATAGTACTTTAAATTAGTGTTGGAAACCATCATGCCTCTGTCTAAAACGCCTTTTGTAGCCCTCTGAGTTGTGCAAATTATGTTGAATAATAGGAACAGGTTCATTGAATTAAATAGGATTTATTTCTGAGTTGCATCCTGGCTGCAAAACCACTTCTGAGTGTTCCTTGCTTATGTAACTCATCTCATCTGTAACTCAAGTTAACAGACATCTTGAAGGAACATATAGACAGAGAGAGATGGATAGGTTGAATCGGTTGACATCCATGGGTGAAATATCAAACAATGTGTGTAAACATCATCAAATTATTCTTGAAAATTATTATTGAAACTTCATCAAATTATTCTTGAAAATGTTGCTAGGTGGCAGCACAAAATAAGTAATAAGTTTTTTTCCCCACATTGGCTTCTTTTTCACCTTCTCTTGTAAGTATTTGCAAGCTAATTAATTTAAATTCCCTCATAATGTGTAAAAGTCACCAACCTATAACTGAATAGAACTTAAAGAAGAACTTGGTGTTCATTCTAATTGGTGAGAATTTTGCATAAATGCATAAATCATATAGGTCTGGTTTTCTTGTCACTGTATTTGTTATATTTAATTGTAATGAACAAAGCTGAATTATGAAAGATATATGAAAATGAGCTGGTAAATGTTGTTCAGTGGGATTTATCAGGGGTGGGCAAAGTGTTGCCTTTGATCTGTGTGTGGCACCCCAAAACCATTTTTTCAGTATTCCCAAAATATAAGCAAAAATGCATTTTTCTGCTTGGAGCAGTGAGGTTTTTTTTCCCCTTCTTTTAGGTTTTTGGGTAATTTAATATTTTCAGTTTGGTAATTCCGTTGTGATATATATATATATATACATGCATTAATATAATCCATGAACTATAAAGTTTTTTGTATTATTTTAACTACAGATAAATTATTTTAACAGTTACATTTTCAATAGTGTTACAGTAATGTTACAATATTATTACAACAATATTAATTTATCCCCTCATTTATTAATTTGTTCCATAATATAATCAGTTATTTAATTTAGCTATAACTCCTCAAATATTTACCCCTTCTTCTTTTTCTAATAATTATTAGAATTACAATTATTATCCCCTCTCCCTTCCCCCAAAGAACTATCAAATTATTTATTATTATTCTTGTGTACATTCCATGTGGGATGTTGCCTTAATTATCTTATTTATATCCTCCTAGCCCTCTCTCTGTTTATGTTGTCAGTCAGTATTCTCCAAGTTCTTAACCAAGACTCCTCCTTCAATTGCCCCAGGTAGATCCCTCTTTTTTCAAACAAATCATCAAACATCTTATATTCTGATACGCAATATTTCCATTTACTAATGTCCCATCTTCCTTGTTTCTTTCAACCATATGCAATGACAGCTTGTGGCCCATTTAATGATTGTTTAATCAAATATTCCTCATCCGTATTTAATTCTGAGTTTTTAACATTTCAGGTTACACATATTTTATTATTCAATTCTATATTGCCCCCAATATTCTCTTCATTTCTTGATTTATTTCCTTCCAAAATCTTTGTAGGTTACTACAGTTCCACCATATATGGATATAAGTTCCTTTTGCCCCACTGTTATACTAATATTCTAGGCATAACTTGGGGCAGTGAGTTATTCTTAGGGCAGGTTGCAAACCCTCCCAACAAAGAAAAAAGCACATACTGATTTAGCCCTTAGGTGGGTCATAGAACCCCAAGGTGTTGCCTAGTGACACCTAGAGCATCACAGGGTTCCCACCGTTGGTTTAAAAGATCTTGACAATACGTGTTCTTCTTGCAGAGTTATCTGTCTTGTTCTATCTATCCTGCATGCTAAAAGGAAATTATAAACTTGGTAACTCCTAGCTCCAGCAGATGGGGATTTAGGTCTTCACTTATTTTCTGGTGCTGGTCATTATTGGCAGCATGCACAACCTTCAGTCCTGATTTGTTTAGGAGTAGATGGGAATGATAACTTTTAAAGAAGGCTTTTCCTGTGTACCTCAGAACTGTTTCTTGTCTGTAGAGGATCCTTTACTCTTCTTCCTCCCCTTCGTTCTACACTCAGCAGATCTGCACACAGTGCATTAATTTTGCTAATAGTATTGAAACTGAGGAAGGCTTTATGATGAGTCTCTTTATACTGTCGAGATATCGCATTGTGGGCTAGACTAGGGTAAAGGTAAGGGTAAAGTTCAGCCTGTAGACCACTTGCAGCCTCTGGGTCATTTTTATAGATGCAGTTAGGCCTTTAAATAATAGAACTGGTTTGTGGTGATTATAACTTAATGCTTGTCCTTGGTTATGCTGATGCTGGCAAGAAGAGTAAAGTTTGCTCATCTCAAAGCTAGCCAGTGTGTATAGATGATAAAAGAAACGTGACCTTGGGTACATTCAGGAAAGCTGGATCACTTACTGAAGTACTGGTTGAAGAGAACCACCTTGTGCTTTGGCTTGGAACCAGCAACACTGGGGATGGTATGGCCATGCCTCTTGATATCATCCATTCTACAAATTATCCTTCCCAATCACGATTCTCCATGACTGATCTAGGGGGAGTGACTGCAGAGGTAATATGGTAAAGGAATAAGAAATACTGCAATGGTAAGTGATAAACCAAATTTCACATATCTACTACAAGTTCATAATTCCACATGTCTACTAAATGTCTACTTCATATCACTTCCTGCTAGTATTTGTGGACTTAATAGTTTTTGTCCATGGACAGAAATATGGGACATTAGAGTAGTGAACCATACTTTGGTCTGAAGCCTTCTTAGATATTTGGAAATGCATATAAAAATTGTCTTGTTCAAAATTATTTAGTATGAAGTTAAGTTCTTTAGAAAAAATAATTTCCTATGATAATCTGAGTTCTACTTAAAGTTCTCTGAAATTCTTTCACTGCATGTCAGTGTTCTAAACAACCAATTGTTAAGAAATTTCAGAGCTCTCTGAAATAGAATTCAGAAGAAAAGCATTTTTCCTAGGATCTCTTCCAGCAGCTATTATTCAAGTGCAAGTTGCCACATCATCAGTTGTAGAAAATTAAAGTCAAACAGTAATCAGCACTTCAGACTGTTTTGCTTGATTTTAAAGAACTGAAATGCAAAGGCAATTTATGTATTAGTTGTAAGCTAAGCAATATTAATTGACTATGTGTGTAAAAGAGATTCCTTGCTTCAGCTCAGAGTGGTTTATATAAAGTGTAAGTGGCTGGGCCACGTAGGCTAGTTTGAAGTTGCCAAAAATAAAACATGTGGCTGCTCACTTCGCTGGTATATAATAAAAAATATGCAAGCTCAGTCATGGGAACTTGCTGAAGACTATATTTAAAGGAACTGTAGTACAGCTGTGATGAAGATAATAGTTATGCTTTTCTGGTACATCTACAGGTGTATGAAGGATGTATTTAAAATCGTCTGACACTGTGTACTTGTGATTGTTGATACTTATCAGTCTCAGTGTCTATGCCATTGCACTGTTAAACAGTATTGCAACAACAGAGTTAACATAAATCAATGTTATCTTTTTAATTGGGATAAATAGGCTTTTATTTTGCAGTCATGAATGTTTTCCTGAATGAGGACAATCCATAATAGTGGGTTTCATTGGGACTAAATATGTGTAAATTACCATTTAACTTGGTATTATTTCAGTTTGGGGGTATCCCAGAATTCCAGTGGATATGGAGGGGAAATATAGGGTTTCCTGTCTCCATCTGCTTGTCATTTCTGTTTTTGCTTCCATTAATTCCCAGAATATAAGTTGGGCCCCCTTTCAGAGGTGCAGATTGCTGGAAATCTTGTACAGTCTTTTCTCCAAACATGTCCTGCAATATACTACAGTTATTTCCCTGATGATACTTTCTGCTACCTCTGCTGACACATAGGGGGAGGGTTGTTTTTTTGTTTTGTTTTGTTTTGGCTTAAGCCATGGACAGTTGAGAATAAGGAACAGAGTGTCACATGTTTGATTACAGAGCAAAAAGGGTAGATGGAAATAGGATGATACACAGTAGCATTCCTGCTTTCTCCTTTAATTTTATGATACTGTGACAAAAAATAACTCAAACCACAACAGTGATGTAAACACTAACTAGTGGCTGTCTCATACAGGATATTATCTAAGTTACAGAGCTATTAAATCAGAAAGCTTCAGAATCTTCTAATTGTCATATAAATTCACTAGATGGCCTTGAGAAAGACATCACATGGCATACCGAAGGTCGCCTCCAAAATGGGAACAGTGGTAATGACAAGCTCTACAGATAGGCTAGTTGTATGCAAAGCTAGTTTGAGCTCTCCTGTGACACGAATGAGTGGGTGAATGATTGATAACATCAGGGTGCGATGGAATGGTGAGTGAGCGCAGAGTGAGTGATAAGTGAGTTAGAAGATGCAATTTCAACAAGTGGAATCTGAGGAAAGTTAGTATGTTGCCATTTGTTCTTCACGTATATATGATAACTTGCATCTATATGCATGTGTTCAACCAACATGAATTTCTGGTATACTAGGATCTTAGGACTGAAACATTTGAGTCTTATTGTATCACAGACATTTACAGAAGGGCATCATTGATTAGTATACCAACAGCAGCTCAGCAATGTTCTGTCAGGCCAGTTTCTTAAATGATCAAAGACAAGCAGATGAGAGAAGGGAGTTATGGTTAGCCACATAAGAGTCAGGGTTGTATTAGGGAAATGGGCGAAGTGGTACTTGGAGGCTTCAGTGTGGTGATGCACCTGGAGTTGCTGTGGCTTACAGTGGGCAACTTGAGAAGCAAACCAGATTAATTTATAATGGCAACAGAAGATAAAAATTACACAGAGCATATAAGTTGCTTGTTTCAAGGAAAGGGAACATGGGGGTTTTACTTCTTGTTGGTCATAGTCACTTGGAAATTCACCTGGAAATCCAACCTTCAGAGGACTTAATGATTCATGTTTACTGTCCATTTGACATCTCTTTCTTTGTTAGAATAAAGGCCACCATGTCAACCCCAACAGTCAGTTGTAGTGGCCATTGGTCACAGAATACTGATCAAAAGTAGGGTAGAAGAAAAAAACAAAATAGCCCAGGAGAATTCATAGAAGAAAAGTAACATTCTGTGTTCCAGTGCTTTGTTGCAGATCCCATTTTGGTCATTATTTTTCAGTCTGTCTGAACGTGAACTCCAGTTTGTCATCTAGTTTATTCCAAACTGTGCAAGAAAAAAAATGTGCGTACTCATGTCTTCTTTGGTTATAGTGGAACTGTATAGTCATTACCAATTTTGTGCTCCTTCACTCAACACAGTTTTTATGGTAAATTTAGTGGTGATCCAAAATACAGTATTGTCTTGGACATGCCTGGATAAAAATGTTATAGCATGTGTGTCATACTATGCAAGCTTGTCAAGTTTAAAAACTGGGATGGAACTAGATGTTCAGTACCAAACATTTGGTTTACTCTTTGGCTAGAATGGGAAGACTTGCAAGGCAGAAATGGTGGGTGGAGAAGTAGAGTTTAACTCCTCCCCTTTATTATGAGTCAAGACAGATGTGGAAAATGTTTGGGAAGAAGTAGTTGGAGAGGGTAAACAGCACTGTGGAGATGGGTTAAGTACCTTGATTCTCATCTCCAGATGCTCAACTCTGCCTTGCATGCCTAAGACAAACACCAGATTGGCACACCCATGTTGGATGCTTGAGGTTTAAAGCAATTATTGCTCCCACTTGTATTGAATATAATAAAATCTGTGTATCTTGTCTGTTTAGAAATAGCAGTTGAATTTAGGCCTGAACATTTATGTCCATACTTAACTCTCTTATCATTTTGAATCATATATTCTAGCTTTTCAGATTTCCAGTGCATTTTTATTATTTATAGCTTTCTTTCACTGTGACAGTTATGCAGATTCATACTGGCTTTTACTGGCTTTTATTACATAACCTAAATAACATTTAACCAAATAAGGCAATTTTGTCTATATTTTTGTATTTCATGCAAATGTTGGAGGTGGTGATGAATGGCTTCTTCCATTTAAATCAAAGCACATTATGAAGATAAAGCAAAGAAGAATCCAAAAAGGCAGTAAGGGAATTTACAACTTACTGCCAATTTTACAGAATTGTGACTATAGCATGTGTGTTCTATGTAAAATTTACTACAGCTGTTTTCATGTCAGCTTAAAGGAGGCCTTAAAAGGGGCAAGAATCTAGAATACAGAAAACTTTTTTCTCTGAACAGATCATTCAGAAATCGTTGTCAGGTTCTTTGCATTTTCTTTCATAGAATGTTCTTTAAAATAGGACTGCAGTTCACTTAAATTTAGGTATGGCTCTAGATAACCTTTTCAATGTGATGTAAATGTGCTGAGTTATATAAGTTATACAAGTGTCATTAAGCATGAGCCTTTGCTATTCTGCTGCAAAGTGAAATCATTAACTTGGTATTCACTGTAGGGAAAACAGTATCATTACTTATGAAAAGTTTTACCAAGTGTTAATTACAAATAACAGCACATATCATGGTATTAAAAATTAAGTTCATCTGTGCTTCATTTGTAGAGACACTGAGCCACAGTAACTGCATCCAGTTCATAAAGAAGAAAGACACTATTTTTGGGGAAGAAAAATTAGTGAGACTTAAATCTCTTCTATCTTAATTTTGTACTGTGTGCCTACTCTGACATATGGCCCAATATTACATATATAATCCAGTTTACTGTGGCATGCTGTTCTTAAAATCTTGAACAGGGTAGTTTAACCAAAAAACAAACAAACAAAAAAACCCATAAAATATGTCTACATTCTACAGCTTCAGCAGTTTGATACCACTACTGTCGTTATGCATTTGTCGTATACATTCCTGGGATATGTAGTTTTATGATGTACTTAGTTGACCACCAGAAGTTATTAAGCTAAATTATTAATTGGTATCAAATTGTTTTTGTGGTATCAAGTTTCTGTAACTCTATAGTGTAGATAGATTTGCCACAGTTTGCTATCGTTACCGTGATGGAAACACATTTGTTAGTTAAGTCACTGCAGCTGGGAAAATAAAAATACACATCACAAAAACAGATTCCTGTAAAGAGAATACAAATCTAAGGAGTAAAGGACTGTTGGTTAACATTATGTCACTACTGAATGCTTATAAAGTAGAGCTTCAGAAAAAAACTCTTAGAATTCCCTGGTCAGTGTATTCATGGGTTAGACTGGTTAGTGGATTCTGGAGGTTGCAGTCCATAAAGTTACATTTCCAGGCTCTGATAAAAAGCATAATTGGAGTAAAACTCTCTGCCAACTCATTCCTGTACTGTGGAAAACTTTTAAGTAACCCACTCCTTAGCTGTTTATCTTCCAGGACAGCTCTGACATACCTTTCAAGCTTTTTAAAGCACTGATTTCAGGAGGAAACAGAAGTGTACAGGAAGAGAATTCAGCTACTTTTCTAACTTGTCAGTGTTCCATTTAAATGTCCTCCTTGCCAGTGCAGGGATTCAGCATGATCAAATTGGGATCACAGATTTTTTTCAACCTAATTATTGGTGTTTAACATTAAACTTTCCTCAAAAGTATCTCTGTTGATAGTAATAAGTCTTACAGCAGCTCTCAGCTTTTTGAGAATAGGCTTAGTGTCTTTTATGTGAACCATCTGTAAATCTTTAGTCTTGTGGGGCTGACCGGAACCTTTCAATTTAACAATGTAGTCCCTATGTATAAATCAGAGCTCTCATGCCAACTCTTGCCATGAATACAAGTACTGAGGACTAGTTCTCACTCTCTAAATAAAAAACTGTTATGTGTTTTAGAATGATTCAGTTGAAAGAAGATGTTCTGTGATTGTTCACATTTTTTCCAACTTAGTTTTCAAATATCTAGTTAACAGTCTGTAGATCCTAGTCATTTTCTAGTGCAATATTTAATACTTGTATTAGTAGCAGTCGGTTCTTAGACAAAAAGTGAGCTGTAGCATCAATATCCCTCTTCCATCACAATATTTCTGTTTCAAAAGCATGTTGTTAAAAGCTGGGTCCAGTGACATGAAGCATCTCTGTAAGTGGCTCCACTGCTGACAAATCAAATTTGCTTAAGGCTGAAGATGGGCATTATACCAACGGAGGAGATGTTTGCCACTTGTGATCAGCAAGTTAAGAAAGAGACACTAATGGACACACCTCTTGCTTCAAAAAAGAAACCCAATAAAGCGATAGGTAGTAATGTTAACAGGTAAGAGACATTGATGGACACATGCTGTCACTGCCCCCCCAAAAAAGACAAAGAAAAAACACTGTCTAGTGCTGTGTTGATTTCCACACTTTTATTTACCGTAGTCAGTGGGCTGCCACTTCCAGTCTTCCTCCCAACTTTGGTAGAATTAGAGACATGTTTCCTGCGCTCAAAGGTATGACCTGTTTATAAATTATGATACTGGCCGAATACTACTATCAATTGTATCATGAATATTAACATCTGCTCAATGGTTACCGTGCAGTTTTTATTACCAGCTTAAGACCCTAAGGTTATGTGTAAGTACCATTCATGTTCAGGCACCAGACCCTGGGGAGAAGCTTGCATCCTCTGAAATTATTCCAGAAGTTCTTGAACGTACTGACTGACACTGAGTTACATTTAGCTCCTCCACTTGTAAAACATTCCACATGCTGGCTATCTGTTTGTTATTAGCCTTTCACTATTGTTTTCCCCTCCCAAATGGAGATTTTTTTTCTTTACTTTGTTTAGCCTTTAGATTGGATTCGGCCTCATATAAAGGTCGTACTAGTAGCACTGGGTATTTAATGATTGCTAGAGTCTTCTCTGTGACAGTGGCCATGAGAAAGGCTTACTTCTCTTTTTGCTCAGGTTGGGAATAAAGGTGAAATCATGCTTGCGAAAGTGTGTGCTCTGAACTGTTTTGTCACTGTTAGGTACATATTAAAATCAACTGTTCATGTTTCAAAAGATCATCAGACTTTTTATTTCAGTCCTCGTACATACACATTGGTTGACCTAGCTTCATTTCGGAGGCTGTTCAGAAGTTTGTAACTGCCTTAGAGGAAAACATGTATCAAAACCAGTAATGGGATGTCAAACAGGAACTAAACTGGTTGATGAAAAAACTGAAAGTTGTTCTGTAGTGGTTTAACTCACCACACTGACAGTTGTGTTTAAAACTGTTGTGAGTTTGTAACGAAGTGTGTACAAGTGAAAAATTCAATACAATAATAAAAGGAGCAGTTGCCAAAATTAAATTTTGCAAATTGTTGCAAATGCCTGAAAAATTATAATAATATACAGATAGCATCATGTAAATGCTGGATGGTCAAAGGCAAAATACTGACATGTGGAATTTTGAACTTGTGTCAAATGATCATGGCCATTGGACGTCCAGTTACGTTGATTTCAGTGGTAATGGCTTTATTATCTTGAGTGGATTACTTCCAAGTTTTTTAATGTTAGGATTTTATATTGTTATATGATTTTTGCTATGAAATTAGCATCATTCCTCTTTGTGTGTTAATTTATTAAGTGTCCGTCATGTTCTTATCATAAAACTACCCTGAGCAAGTCACAGCATGTGTGATTGTAAAACTAATAGAAATGCACAGCAGCTAGTCAGTATCAGAAATCCCATGTTATTTCTGTTGCTGCCTGGGTATTCAAGAGCCCAACATAGTTTTCATCCTGGGAGTCTGCTACTATGTGGTGTTAACTCTTTCCATATTTTGACTTAATAGTGATGATAAGCTTTGAGCTGTATGCACCTTTCATGAGACCTCTTTCCCCTTTTGGTCAAACTTTCCTGAAAATATTCTTAGATTCTTGGCTGATGGTTAGCTTAAGTTGGACCTCTCTTCTCTGTTCAAACTTAAAGCAGGCCCCCAAAGTAGCCAAGTATAACATTTTATTCTGATGTCCTATTTCTTTCCAGTATTTGCCACCCCTTACAAGGTCTTTGCACTGTATAGTGTTTGGCTGAAATCCAGTGAGTCCGTTAATACACCCTTGAAACATTCCATCCCCTTTCCCTCCAAGCACCCCGTGTCCAGTACATGTCTTAAATTTAAATTCAGTTTGTTGGAGTAATGTGTGCATCATAGCTGCCATGAGTGTAGTTGTCACCAATGTGAAATTACATCAGTTGTGTGAAAGGGAGCTAGAAAGCATCTTTGATCAAAACTTTCAATTTAGCTGATTTTTTTTTCTTATCAAGAGTGTCAGGTTTCTGTTGGCTATGCTGGAAAACCTTATTGCAGTTCAGTAATTTCATGAGAACTCTATAAAGTAAAATGTAAAATAAAGTAAATAATCATTATGACATTTCATATTGACCAAAAGTGACTTATGCTTCTGAACGACATTTGTGGTTTACTAAGAAAACATAGTGTTGGCACCTCGTATTTGCATGTTAACACCAGGAATCCCACTTTCCTGTTCTTTCTTCATATTTATGCAGCTATTACCTTGTTTGAACCTTATCTTTCATCACTTACTCCTCCTTTTAATTTTTCCATTTTAATATTATTAGGCTATTTCTTAGCTTGGTTACCTCTAGATACAGTTGGCCCTCCCCATTCAGTAGAGTTGGGGGCATAGGGCTCTTACAAAAGTGGAAAAATCACAAATATGTGTGTGCAGTTCTGTATGAAGGGGGCTGAGGCATGGTGAGGAGAGTGGGCACCAAAGATCCAAACCAGATCAAGGAGAGTAGAGGGCCAGCATGGTAGCCCTATACTTTCTCTCTCTTGCTCATTGTTTTCCTTGGCTGTGGAGGGAAGGCATCAGGAGAGTGTTTGTGGTGCTGAGAAAGTGAGCTGGGTTCCATTCTTAGCTGGGCAGGCAGTGGCTAGTGGAAGAGGAGGGGGACCAGGGGTGGTTTTTTAAAGCACTGTGCAAGCTGATCAGAGCCACTGGGAAGTTTCCCCAAATAAGAAGCACCTGAGATGGGAGAGCAGGGATTGAAGAAATTTGCAAATATTCAAATCTGTGAAAGTGAAACCTGCAAATGTGGAGGGATGACTATATCTTCAAGCATGCATTTCTTAGTAATCTGCTACGTATAATTTGTGGTGCTTGGCTCAGTCCAGGTCAACATCCTGCATTATAAAGAAAATATCATTGACTTTAATGTTAATGTTAAAATATTGCTCCGTCTGCACAGGAGTCCCCAACCAATGCAGTTCTCAAGATTTTCTGTTGGATGTGTTTTTATTTCATTAGATTTCTTAGATGAATCAGTAGACTGCATATTTAAACTTTGCTATATTACATTTCATTAGGTAGTTGTTAGAATATCAATGGAAATGGAAATACTCAGATCCAGATTACGTTTTTAGACAGATACCTTACCATTTTCTTACTGTTGTTTTGATATGTGTTACAAAGCACGTGAAGGCCTGGTAGGCTTACCAATACTAGCAAAACTATTAACTAGAGTGGGAAAACATGAAATGTGGTTTTCACCCTTGCAGTTCTAAGGGGTTAGCTTAAAGATGAGGCGACTGTAATATTTTGCTTAAAATATACATCAACTTTTAAGGCACAGTCTCCAAAATCTGCTTGTAGTCACAATGTTAAAAAACCAATCAAGACAATAAAATGTATGTATGAATACAAAACCATTGGTTGGAACACAAAGGAAGTCAGAGAAAAGTAAAGCAGAAGAACAGGATGCATTTTGTTAATGTCAGATAACCATTGACTTTCCAGGCAAGAATACCAGTTAGGAGGACATAGAATGAATGGGTTTTATATTAAAAGGGTTCCATATTAAAGATGCCACTTTCTTTTCTTAAGGAAACATGGCCACACAAAGCTGGCCTTCCCCTGAAAATCTTGGAAATTTGCAAATAATCAAATCTGTGAAAAGTTCTACCAAATTCAAGGACTTCAAACAGAGCCCAGAAACAAATAGGAAAATCATTGAGGGGAAAAAATTAAGATAAGTTAAGAATCATCACCCTGTTGCCTGTTTAGGCCAACTGAATCATTTGGATTTTCTTTAAAGGTGGCTCTGTGCAAAGCATATTCCACCAAACTGAACATGGTGTTATCAATGCATGAATAACTGGCTTAATAGCTTTTAAAGGAGAAATTACACAAGTTCATGGAGGGAAGAACCCTTAGTGGTGACTAGCTATGATTGCTGTGTATAATCTCTATTACCCAAAGCAGTGTTGTGTAGTGGTTTGAACATTGGGCTATAACTCTATTGGATCCTCACTCAGCCGTGTAAACCCGCAGGGTGTCCTTGGGAACATCACACTCTCTCAGCCTCAGAGGAAAGCAGAGACAAACCTTCTCTGAACAAATCTTTCCAAGAAAACCCTGTGGTAGAGTCTTCTTAGAGTTGCTGTGAGTTGAAAACAACTTGAAGGCACGTAACAACAACAACAAAAACTGTATGCCTTAGTGAACTGCTCTCTGGAACCAAGATTGGGAGAGTGCTGGTACATTTTATGTCTTGTGCATTGGCTTCTGGCTGGCAGCTCTGGAAGAAAATGCCGCACTAGATAGGTTTTTGATCTGCTTAGCAGGATTGTATTGTATTCACTGCTTAGCAGTTAGAGCTGACCTTTGAGTGACTTAATTAATAAAAATACTCTCTCTGTGCACAGTCCTTGGAAAAAAAAATTATTGCATGGGATGATAAATACATATGTATGTTTAAATGTATAATTATCTACTTTGATTCATTCATTTGTGGGCCTTGCATATATGCCTTGTTTGTTGTTATTGTTTTAAATAACTTGTGATCTTTTTATCCCGTCAACTAAAGCATCCATGGAGTAAAGCTAATTTGTTTTCTTCAGTTTAGTGTCAGTTTCTATTGTTTCACTCTGTGATGGTGTTGACTGAAACAGCTTCAGTGTAGGTAGAGCTTCAGTTGTTATAGCTATTCCAGCCTTTCCACTTATAATGAGGAAAAGAGTCCATGTTTTACTACTGCATATGTATAAAAATCTGGGAAAGAATACCTTGGCAGGAAACACTTATGGCAAGTCAAGTCAAATCAAAGACAGTTGATTGCCATTTGTGTTTGACTGCATATCTCATCAGTCCCAGCTAACACTGTCAATGAGAAGGCATTAAGGGAGTTGGTCAGAATTATCTGGAGGGCACTAGGTTGTGGGAAGTTGGCTTAAAGAACCTGGGGAAACTGGTAGGAACAGTTTGGTTGGATAGACAGGATGTTATGCAAAATAGAGTAGAAGGTAGATTTTCTTGTCTTGAATTTTTGAAGGAAAACCTTTAAACCTTGGCCAAGAACTTGTGATGAGGAACCCAAATTTAGTTCCAGTACTTTATATATTAAAAAAAAAGCCTGTTTTTGTATGTATTCTTAAAAGAGTAGCTTTGTGAGCTTTTGAGTAAAACATTTTTCTGCTCTCTATGATTATTTATTGAAGTTGTGTGTGTGAGAGCACACATCCTTACAAACACAATCAGGGAGGATATTTATGGACAATTACCTGCTATTACAGGGATAGTTTATTTAAATTTTGTCTCTCCAGAAGTATTTTAAAAGCCAATATTTCCTGTTTGTCTGGTAGTAAGAAGAAGGGTATTGGTTAACATGAAGTGGTCACTATGGCCATTTCTAATTCATGACTAATTGGTTTCAAGAGGCAAATACTTCCACCTTACAGTAAACTTTTAAAGGGATTTTGGTTTTAGTGCCATTTCTATATCAATATTTGTTCTCTTTGGAATGCATTTCCACAGAGTGTACCTGTCCTTTTGAGACTGCCATCAGTATAAGGAAAATAAGCTCTGTGTACTCTCTGACTGCTTCTTCAAATCTAAATGAGGTCAACTTACTGCTTTGGTATTGACTCTCTCTTGTTCTTCCTTGTTGTTGTCTTCAAGTTGTTTCCGACTTGTGGCAAAACTAAGGCAAACATTTCATGGACTTTTCTCCATGAAGGAATCCAGGTAGCACAATAGGAGCCCGGGTGGCACAGTGGTTAAATGCTGGTACTGCAACCACATGGTTGTGAGTTGGTTCTACCTGGCTCCAGGTTGACTCAGCCTTCCATCCTTCTGCAGGTTGGTAAAATGAGTACCCAGCTTGTTGGGGGCAATTAGCTAAAAAACATGAAAACTTCTTAGAGAGCACTTAGCTGATAAGTGATATAGAAATACACATGCTATTTCTCAAAAAGGTATATTCAGACAGGCTTTGCCATTGCCTTTCTCTGAGGCTGAGAGAGTGTAACTTGTCCAAGGTGTAGCTGACAAGGCTTTCATGCCTGAGCAAGGATTCAGACTGTTGCATTCCAGAGTTCTAGTCCAGCACTCAAACCACTACCCAACATTGGCTCTGTGCTGGCTTATTCTTCCTACTGCAACACAGACAAAAACTTGACACAGCAAAAATAATCATAAAAGAGAATTTTATCGTGTCTATCGCAGTTGCAAAAATTGGAATTTGACTGTTTTACTATGCTTTTGGTTATCATGCAAGTTCCAATGGTCTTTTTCATGCCAAAATTATGGATGGAGAAGTTCTTAAAAGGGGGGAAAAAAGAAGGAATATTGCCATAGCTCCTCATAATTCCTTTTTTTTTTAAAGCCAGAAAACAAGAGAGGAATATTCCTGAGGAAAGAAGAAAATTCAGGAAGACAAGAAATACTGCTAGTAAAATTCTTGAGGTATAAAGGACAGGAAGCCCCATCTTTTGAGTATTGGATATGGACACAGGCAGTGCCAGGTATACTTCAGCTAGTTCTAAATAGTCAGTTTGTCAGCAAGTACTTTTCCTTAAATGTCTTTCCCAGTCTTGATGTAGAGTGATATCTTCAGTGAGAAAGCCAATTGTAAACAGTGCAAACAAGACCAAGGATTGGGCACTAGCCCAGTTTAAAACAAACAATAACAATCAAATATGACCTGGAGAATATTGAGTTTTTTAAAATAATTTTATTTGAATTATCAGCAGCACGTTTGATATTTCTGCTGTTTCCTGGTTTCTGTATAACCGTTAATTAATTTATTTTTATAAAATTAACATGAAAAAAATGATGAATTACTAGTAACAATATTAGGTAATTTTTTATAAATGTGAATGACTCACTGAATGGATCTCTTTGGCTTTTGTTCATAGAACACGGGTCAGTTAACAGTTATAAATGCAGTTTTAACAGCGATCTTTCTCGCTGGTGACTGCTCGTGTTCACATTCGGTCTAGAAATGCTTGGAAGCTCAGAAGATAACTGGTTAAATAAACTCAGCTGTTCTTCTGTCTTCCCTAACTGCTGCAAAATTAGTACCTCCACTACAGGCCTGGAAAATTTCACAGTATTTTATAGTTGTCAAATAATAATCATATGACAGCCTTTGATAATCAATTGTACAATCTGCCAAACTTTTAAAGGCTCCTTGCTGCTTCTATAGAAACTACCTACCCAAAAGAGCTTGCGAGAAAAGTGTCTGTGTTAAACTTTTTACAGAATTGGCACCAGGTGTTTATCAGACAAGAAGAAGCAAAATAAAAATAAGTGAATTGTACTGCTTTAAAATGACTGTACATCTGGAATTTTCTTTAAAAATTCAGTCTGTGAAATAGCTTGCAAGGAACAATTCTATATCCAGATATCCCTTGATTGAATGTGTTTTTTTATATAAAGATAATATTATTACCTGACTTGTGTTTTTGTTCCACATAGTCAGAATCTAGCATTGCTGTGGTGTATTTCAAGTACTCTAAGCTTGTGACATTATATCAGTAATCCAGTGAGCATTAATGCAGAGGCTAGCATTGTTATTCTTGTGGTACCTATGGAAAATTGAAGTTTGCCACAGGGCACTTCATGAATTACAGTCTTGGATAAAATTTGTACTTGGGATTTCTTGGCTGTCAGTGCATACTTACAGTATATTGGAAGAAATAGCTGGCTATTTCACATGAAATGACATTATAGAGTCCCTATTACTAAAGAATCAACAGATTTTTGTTAGCATTATCTGACATTATTTATGTGTCAGCTGAAGGAAGTCTTGTTCTACAAATATCTGTAAAGAAAGTACAGGTGTCCTTGTAGTAGTGTGAGTGTGTAAATGAACAAGTAACACAAATAATCTGTCCTCACCTATAGCCTAGTCTAGCCTGCATCTAAGAATATTAAGCAGGCCTGCATAGGAATGTCTTGGCTTTTTCATAGCTTGTTTCCATTCAGAACTCAGACATGTTTCTAGTTTATTGGTTTGTTTTTTCAACTGGCTGAATGGTTTTAGAAGCAGTTTGATTCTTAAGAGGAATCTGAATTCAGGCTTTGTTAGCAAGGGAACTAAATACTGAAAGCCATTTGTAAGCTTTGAGTAATGGAAGGTATATTTATGATATTCTGCATAATAATTTGTATTATGGTTTTACTCCAAAACAGGTTGTAAAAATGAGAAAAGACGTGAAAAGGGTTAGAGTTCTGACAGTTCGCAAACTCACCAGACACATTGCAAAGCTAAAATCAAAAAAGTAAGTTATCATTTTTTCCTTTTGATTTTCATGTAAAACGTATCAATCATGTATGACTCTGACTAGATCCTAAGTTAGATGCTTCCCTCATCATGCAACATCAATAATAATAAACCAACATTTTCCCCTACTTCTGTCTGTTTTTTAATTTGGAGCACAGCATCAAATTACCCCACCACAATTCAGAGATAACTTCTTGGACTTCCCACCATATCTCATATAGTTTGAGATAAAGGCTGGGGTTCTACTGTACTGAAAGATTCCAAGAGAAGTTTGTTTGATATGAAACTAGGGAGCCAGGCTTCCATTTCCCATTGTCCTTATCTTCTCCTGCTCCCTAAAGACTACAGTTATGTCTTCTTTGTTTCCATTTTTGGTCAGCTTTCTATAGCTCTGTCCTGTTTGTTGGAGCTAGACTCAGTCTCTCACCTCATTAGACTCTGATGCCAGCCATTTCTATGTTTTGAAAGTATCAAAAGTTCTTTATATGGGGTTGTATGGGGAGTTGTATGGGAAGGATGAAGAAAGCAAGCAAGTTCTTGATGTTGTACGAGCTGAAGAGTATCATTTGAACTGGATAGACAAGTCTCCCTGGCTTTATTAACACATTCATACACAAACCATTGTCCTTTAGTTCCCTGGCTAATGGAAGAGGCCTGTGTGTTTGTGTGTGCGCGTTCCATTTTACAATCCCAGGCTACTGGCAGGTGCCAGCAGGCGTTCTTTTTGACAGGGGAGTGAAGCAGTCTTCCTCCAGTTGCTCCTTCTTTGGCTGATAGTCACAGTTCTGCAGTATATTCATGGAAAGGTTTGGTTTTTTGTTAACTTGCCAATTAATTATCAGTTGGGGCGTAACATTAAACCATTGTTTAGTGCTGGAGAAAAAAGCCTGCTTCGATCTTGAACAAAAACACTTCTCTTCTCCCCAGTGTAAGAGGGAATAACTTCTAAAATAATCATAGTTTCTTATTATGTTCAAACTGTTAATTTAAACAATGGTTTCATCTTGGATTTTTCACCCATAAAACATGTTTTAAACTACCCGTCATTTGGATACTTCAAATATAACAAACTACACATAGTTTAAACCCTAAAGTGAATATTTCCAATCTTCTTCTTCAAGCAATGTTAGGGGAGGGAATGGCCATAGATTTGAAAAATGTCACAAACGCACTTTCAGGTATATTGTGCAGGTAACACCGCTGTCTTTTTTTTCTACCAGAACTATTTATTTCTTTGTTATATTTGTATTCTGTTATTTAAGATAAAAGCATCCTAAGGCAGCTAACAAAACCAGTAAGATCCATGAACCAAATTGCAGTTGCTGCTTGCCTTCAAGTCATTTCTGACTTATGGTGACCTTGTGGTGAACCTATCATGGGATTTTCTGTGACTAAGAATGTATGACACGTCCAAGATCATCCTGTGGGTTTCTATGGCAGAGCAAAGACTCTGCAGAGTCATAGTCCAGTGCTCAGACCATTACACCATGCTGCCTGTCATACTAAACCATTAAAGTAGGTTCTATAAATGAATGAGAAAATGCTTTATCTTCCTTGTGTGGCCCAGTGGAAATTCATATTTCCTAATCATGGCTAGGAGATAAAGGAAGTTTTATCTTCTCCAGGTCTGTGTGATGGTATTTTGGAAATGAAGGGTGAGGGAAACCTGTCACCATGCTGTTACTAAATACTGTCATAACTTGTTTCTCATTAATAATAACTGAACGTAATATGCATGGTATCACAATATTAAATAAATGCTTTCCTCCTTCAGGGGCACTGAAGACGCAGTGTTGAAAAACCATAAACGTGTACAGAGGTTACTGGAAGAAATTCAAGCCATGAAGGTAATGCCAAGCATTATGTCTTAAATATATAGAACATCTGTGTGGGTCATCTTTGAAATACCCTTCAGATACACTTGTTTTAGATCTTGTATGGATGGCTGTCAATATAACTTCTGGGAGTATTCCAGATTGCATGTTTGCAGCTATTTTAAATTTCTGTTTTACTGTTTATTAATGTAACTGTCAAGGTGCTAGACAAATTTGACTTTGTAAGAGTTGCCAAGCTAAATATTCATTTGTATCCAAGGGCACTGTGTGCCTCAAGTTTTAATTCCTGAACTAAACGATTACTATTGAGTGCCTCTGCTGCTCAGAAGCTTGGATGGCCATTTTGGTAATTGACATCATAGTTCCTAGTCTTCCCGCTTGCCAACTCCTTACATTTTTGTGTGATGCTGTCACTGCCCTAATGTGCAGAGCAGTAACTGACAAAATGAATTGAAACCAAAGTATTTTTTCTTCTGTAGCCAGGGTATTCATTAGCATTTGTGAGTCTCTTTTACTTCTTTTACACTGACATGCTGGCCCATTAAATGCCTGGCAGACTCATGTAACAGAACTTTTCTGTAGTAATGAATAGCATAATTATACAATGTCTTTTCTTTGTGCAGTGTTTATGCTTTTAAAAGTCAAAATACAAGAACAATCTTTGAGGCTTAACCATAATATTAAACTGCAGGAATGTGTTTTTTCCCTGTTAATGAATGCCCTGATTTCTGTCATGAATAGATGGGCAATACTCATTTTATAGCACATACTAATTCTTACAATTATTTCAAATTTAGAAATTCTCCCAGGAATTGAGAAAAGTAGATTAAATATCTTCTTCAACACTGTCTGTTGCCTGCAGAATATCTTAAAACTATATAGACAGCACACACCAAATACTTTGAAGATTTTGTATGTTTTTTGTTATTGTTTCCTAATTTTCATTCTTTTTGCTAGTTTTTCTTTGTGCTTTTGATACAGGGCTGCAACCTGTAATAGCAAAACAGTGTATAGATTCAAAACATTGTCTTTTATATATCCAGTTTGTTTTTGTTTTTTTAACATTTTATCCAATTTATCTGAGTTAACATCTTAAAATCAAGGGAAGTGTATGGTGCAACTGGATGCTATTCTTCTTATTGTATGCAGCCAAATGTATGTTTAAGAAAATTTTTAGTGAATTACAGGTATCTAGCCCCTCCTCTTTTCCAGTGCCAAACCCAGAAATTCAAATTCTTTTTGCCATTATTATTTTTTACCTTTTCAGTTTTCCACAGTGGAGAGCTCATTTTATAGTCAGTCAAAAATGCTGAAGTGTCCAGTTGCTGCTCCTGATGGAATTTATCACTACAGCAGTTGAGCAGTCATAGAATTTGAATTCTGTGAGTGTTCAACTTTAAGGCCTTGCAAAGAGGTTGGCGAACACTCTCAAAATGGGTGACCCATTCCTGCCTCCCCCTTTCCCCATCCAAAGGCACAGAAACTTATCTTGGAGAAGGGAAGGAGAAAGTGATAGGAAAGAGAATGAGAAGTGTCTTCTGAAGATTGTACTGAAGCTAATCCCTGGAGAAAACTGACAATGTGACCATCATTTCCATTGGGAAGAAGGCCCTGTCCATGGTGGGAAAGTCCATTCCTCTGAGCCTTTCTTACCATCCCTAAGGTAACTTTCAGAGCCCTGCAATAGTTTGCAAGATTAAGGTGAGCAAAACCCTACTTGACAATATTCCTGTTTGCAGGCGTTGAAACAAGGGAACTCACTTTTGCAACCAACTTTATTTGAAAGGTTCCAGCACTCCATTTCCAATTTACAAACTTTTCTCTACTTGAGGTTAGTTACATTCACAATGTTTTCATGTTTAAATATGGTACTAGTTCTTTAGAAATATGATTAGGAAAAAATGAGGGGCATAAACTCATTCAGATTGAAAATGAACCTTTTCCACATGAACTGGTAATAACTTGCCTTGCATGAAAGCTATACGAGAGGCCACCATGTATCTAGTGCTATCTTCATATGAGTGGGCTGTACATTTATCTGAAAAAAAGTTAGAAAGAAGAATATCCAGAGTACAAACATTCTGTTTCATGGTTTAGTTATTCATTCTGAATTATTTACTGTCAATCGCCCAGCCACAGAATGGTGTATTTATGGCAGAACCTGAGAAATTCTTGTCATTAACCATTAAGTTAATTAATCTTTTAACTATAACAATTTTGTTTCCAGTTTTTTGTTTTTGGTATGTTACACCAAAATGATCTGGCCCAAGGAACTTTTCTCCTTGATGTTTACACTTCACTTTTATTAAGAAAGACCAATGGATATTTGAAATAATCAGATATTTTTGAGATATCCAGCATTACTAACTGAAAAGCTAGAAATATTCTTCATTTCAGGGAAACAACATTGGTTAAAAAATTCCAGCTACGTGGATGAAAAAACTGGGTTAATTGTTTGCAGGAGTTTTTGAAGCTGTTGGAACAGAAAACTGTTTTTAGATTCTTCAGCCTTCATTTTGCCAAAACTGTATAAAACACTTATTTTAAAATACAGGAAAGAGACAAAGAACACTGTGAGCTAGCTAGTTCTCCTTCTGTACGTGATTTATTTCATGGATGTCAAAAACGGCAATGCAAGGTATATTGTGAATGAAAAGCATGGGTTATAAATAATCTTTGTCTTCTAAAATACTGTAAATGAAACTCATAGGTATTGTTATTTATAGTATTTTTGCAGTATATTCCTAATAAGTGACATGGTATAACATTTCACATAAAAATATGATACTGTTCAGCAATAGGCATTCCAGTTAAGTGGTCTCTGAATTACCATTAAGAACTTGGAAGAACTTGGCCATGAGATTCTGCAGCCTTGTTCATGAACAGAATTCTTTGCCCACCTTGACTGCAGTTAAGGAATTTGTTGGAATCCATGTTAATGACAGTTAAAAATGTTCCGTAAGTAATCTGTATCCTCAGATAGGATAAAACAAGTTATGAATCTATGTGTGAACATAAATGGAGAGATAATAATCAGTCTTCTGTATAATCCTCCCTTTGCATGTCACAGAGTGTAATTGTTTATGCCAGGATTTGTCTGAGGGTTCTTGCCTTGTTAATATCTTGGAAAATTTCTGTACTTGGAAGGTCCTACATGGCATTTGATACCATTTTCTTTCATAAACATTGATCTAGCAAGACAATTTGGTCTCTTCTAGTTCTGAGCAATGTTTATAGTATTGGTTGGATTTACTCCCAAATTGTTATGTTAAAATGTATTTATGTTAATAAATGAATAACATTTGGTCTTTTTAATGACTGAGCCCAATAGAGAAATCTTTGAGGAAATCTGGACTGAACTTGGATGGCTGGATTATACTACAGTACTACAGTGATGCATAGACAGCAAATCTTGGCACATTAGCTATATCTGTTGGAAGATATAGGCCCTTTTCGCAGCGCCGGCGCTTGCGCGAGGGGGAGGGCGGCTCGTGCGACAATCCTCTCCCGAAACGCTGCCCCTTCCCCCCACCTCCTTACCGCACCTGGCGTCTTCTTCTGCGACGGGCACTCTTCAGCCACGCCCCCAGCTTCCGCAGCGCTCCCTGCGAGCTGTAGGCGGAACTGGGGGAGGAAGCGGGGAGGAAGCGTGACAGGCCCACCTGCGACGGCACTCGCCACCGTGAGCCTTGCGTGAGCGCCGTTTATCTTCGGCTTGAAGCCAAAAATAAAAAAATACGCGCAAGCGCCGCTTCAGCCCCGTGAGCGCCGCAGAAGTGGGAGTTCATCGTGCGCAGCGACGCTCCCACTCCCGCGAAGCACACAGAGCTATTTTGCGAGAGAAAGCCCATACGAAAAGGGTCCTAGCGTCTCTTAACATGCTTCCAGTACTGCTCAGTTGTCTTAAATATTAATATTTCCAACATCATTACTATTAGAGTTGCTGTTTTTGAAATGATTTAGATAATGCTATCCTGGAACTTAATCTGTTTTTTGTTTTGTTTTGTTTTGTTTTTGACTCCAGTGAGGATTCTAGTGCGTTGAGATGTAGAAAAATGTCCCACAGCCATAAATATGTTGGTACATTTGGTATGTTCAACTGTACTCAAACACTCAATGACGGAAAATGCCTATTCTGGGGTTATGTCCTCCTTTTCCTGGGCTTATCCTCTTTTTGGAGCTAAAATTTCTTCCCGGGCAAATTTTTAAAATGTCTGTTCCTACTTCACTACTGCCCACCAACGGTGTCTCCTCATCACTGTCTCACTAGCTCCATCAAGAGCTCTGCTAGCAAAAGAAATGAGAAAGAAAGATAGCAACTGAGGAATGGAGGTGAGAAAGGAGATCTGGAGGGGGAAAGCAAACTGGCTGAGCCACAGCTGCTGCAGTGGCATCCAGTCACACAAAGGTGATGAACAGGGCAGCTGTGCAGAGCAGGCGAGACAGCTCTTAGAGGAGGCGGGCAAGGGGAAAAGGAGGGCAAATGAAGGTTAGGAATATTTCTGGTAGCAATTATCATAGCTTATATAACCAGTTCATAAATATATCACCTTTTTAACTTTTCAAAATATAATAACCCTTCCTGTAACCAGATGTAGGATGTTTAAGTAGCTGTAAGCCTTCCCCTTTTGCCTTTTTGCATTTTTTAAAATAAATTGTTACGTTAAATAAGTATCAAGCCAGCTTACATGTTTTTTGTTCAATAAATCTTTGTTATAGCTCGCTTTAGTGAAGGATTTTAAAGGAGAAAATTGGTCATGGATTACAACCCTGGACACAGCATAAATCTCATTTGCTTGTCCAGTGGTACAGCCACCTTAGGACTCTAAGTATGAAACCAGGGGAGTGGTTTAAAAGTTTTTGGAGCAAGGTTGATGACAGGAGTTCAGGACTGGTGTCTGTGTGAACAGCCCAGCAATGAAATTCATGACAGTAACTAATACAACTTGTGTCTTAGAAAAATATCAATTTATCTATTATGTTTTATTTATAAAGAACTGTGCAATGCAGATGCTTAACACTTGATGATATTGCTTACAGCTTTTTGAGGTGACAATGTCATAAATCATCTACCTTGTCCTTCTAGTTCTGCGTGAATTCTGCAACAAAATATGGCGCTGATAGACATAGGAAACTGCCTTATATGGAATCTGGGTAGACTACAATTATTAACTTTGCCTGGTAGCAGCTTTTCAGGCAAGATTCTTTTTTAACCTTCCTTAGTATTCCCTGGATGTTTTCCATCCAAGAATCAATCAGGTCCTGCTTGGCTTCAAAAACGAGACAAGATTGAGAGTATTCAGCATGGTGTGGTGGTGAGGCTAAACTGTCCCATCTGCCTAGTTGAGGGCTAAGATCAGTGGCAAATAACAGTTCCTAGTGATGAAGTCCTATTTCCATGTGTATACCACTCACATACTGAGTGGCCTGGTGAATCATGTTACATCTATGACTTAAACTTGGCTTTTCCTACTGGATCCTTCCCTCCTATTAGTAATATGTTTGGTATAAGCATTGGACAATTCTGATGTGTGGTTGGGATGTTTCTCAGCACCCAGCTCAGGGAGTTAGGACTGTTCTAAAGATATAAGATAACGATTTGGACTTTTTTTAAAAATCTGGACTAATGGACTGCAACTCCTATCCATCTTACCCCACATTGCTAGTGATTTAGATTTGAATTGATAGAAGCTGTAGACCAGCATCTTGTTCTGGAAGGTTGTAGATTGCACATCATTGGCCTAGAAGCAGGTAATACTGAAGTTAGTGGTGTTAAAACTAGGAAAGCTTATTAACATTTTATGCTCAATCTTCCTCATAATTTAAATTTCATTCCAGCTTTGGTGAAGGTAATATAGGATATCTTTCAAGTAAAAATTAAAGGATACAATCCCAAGCAAATGCTGACCTAGAAAACTGAAGGATTTCTAAGGAAATGACACATTCAAGTCATGTAATTTTGGCTTTTGTGATTGCCCCACTGAATGATGCTATGACCTAGCTTTTTCCTTTTGTCTAACTTGTTTTTTGTAGCAATGATAGCCAAAATACTTCCCTGCAATTGGTTGAGAAGGGCAATTTGAAGAACTACTGCTTTTAAAATTACCACAAAATTACTGTCTTTCTAACTGATGTTTGCATCCAAGGGGAAAGGCAGTAAATTATATTTCCCATATGTGACTACTGCATTGAACGGTAAACTTTCTAAAATGCTCAGATCATAGTTTCCAATTTAAACTTTAGGCTGATGTCATTGCTTCGGTTTTGTCTTGCAGTCATCTTTACTCATAAGGATTGTCTGAGGAAAGGAAAAAGATCGTGGTTACTTTTGTTAAAATATTAGAAGGTAAATTGTGGCAGAGGAGGAAAAACAGATTGTGTATTTGAGGGGAGCCAGAGAAGCATGTAAGATAGCACGTAATGTATCCTCTACTGGCAACTGCTGGTGTTTGACAGTTACATAATATCATCTGTCTCCAGTTTCTAAAACTGATGCAAGTCGCACTGTCTTTCTGATTTCTCTGAAATAGGGACAGTTTGTCCTTCACTCAAACTATCTTTTAGTGAAATCTCATACCAGTAGGATGAATCAACTTGTTTTTATAATGAGTACACTTCTGGTTATTTTTAAGGAAGAGAATGTGGCACACTTTTTTGTGATGTAGCCACCCAATTTTGGAAAGATCAAATGTGAAAAAAAGGAAAAAAGGGGGGGGGCTTGTATACCTTTTTTTTCCCAGCTTACATAGGAAGTTTGCTCAAATAAATGTAATTCTCCTTTAAACTATTGTGCCCGTCATCTTTTTATCTTATTCTGGGAAAGGGAAAAAGAGGTTTAACACAATGGTTTTTAAAAAAATCAGGAACTGGATATGTAGCAATTTCCAGTTTCTGTAGGAGGGACAGTGCAGCTCACAGTGGATCTGTGATGTGTGGAAAATTGGTCTTGGACCCTCTGAAGTTGCTCACTAACTTACATTGAAAAGGTGGTATATTAGATAAATTGCATAATCCTTATATATAGTTACTAGGATGTAAGACCTATTGTGTTTAATGTGACTATTAACCTTCACCCACATTGATAAAACTGCTCATACTTAGCAACCTCTGAAGTATTTTTGACTTCCGGATAATGCCAGTGTATTCCAGGGCATAAAATGTCCCATGTCCATAGACATGTTTGTGGGTATAGACTGAAAGGTGTAGTATTATATCAGCACTGAAACCCAGAAAAAATTCATGTTCATATGAACCAAAACATTTGTATAGCTGGCAGATCTCCTTTTCTGGGGTGGGAAGGGATAACCAACATAATTTCTTGTGCCATAAAGGAATTGCCACTGTTATTCTCTACTAAAAATAAAAGCTGTATCATGAACCCTCAAAACCAGAAAACAGACATAAACCCTGAAGGAAAACAGTGAATACACAAAATCTCTTCAGGGTTAGTTTTGCTTTGAAGTAACACCATCTTGTGACTGCATACTACAGCATCCTCCAAAGATCCATGTTGTTCTTCATATACCACCTCCAGGAGTGATAGGTCAGTGAATGCTTTCAGATTAATAATGTGAAAGGATTTCCACACATTTAGTTTGGTAAAATTTTCCTGCTTCTAAATTCTGAATATATAATGGCCCCCTTAGTTTCACAAATTATGTAGTGAATAATGATTTCTGTGGGGAGTAGTTCATTGGTTTCTAGCATTCTTTTATAATTTATATCCTCCTTTACCCATAGACATTCCTGAGTTATGTCTTTGTCTGCTGTACAGTGAACTGTCTATGCATTTCCACATTGGACAGGTTCTCCCATCCCTGTCTCTGATGATGTGAGCATCTCCATATAATCCTTAAGTGTGCCAGGATAAAATAAGTATGCACTTACTCTCCTCACCCCTCTTTGAATGGACAAGAAAAGGCTATTTCTCACTGGCTACTCTGCATGATGTTTCATCCACAAAATGGCATGAGGCATTTTAAGTTCTCAAGCATTACATTGGCTGGAACAATAAAGTACTCTAGTGAGGGACACAATGGACAAGGCAGGGACATTATTTTTAATTCAGAGACATTATTTAAAACTCTTCAAGTGACAATATTGCAAATGCTTACCCTCTTGCAGATCGAATTTTGCATGAATTCTGTAACAAAATATGGTATTAAAATGTCCCATCTGGCATAGGAGGGTTAATGAAGTATACTTAGGATTTCAGCAAAATGTTTGTTTGTTTGTTTGTTTTTAGAGAGAGCCAGTGTGATATAGTGATTTGAGTGTTGACCTGGAGACCAAGGTTTGCTTCATCGTTTAGCCATGGAAACCCATTGGGTGACCTTGGGCGCATCACACAATCTCAGCCCCTAAAAGGCCCTGTGATAGGTTCACCTTAGGGTCTCCATAAATCAAAAACAACTTGAAGGCACACAACAAGAAATATTTTGTACTAACATCATATTCTATCTGTTCTTTATTCTGAATAAAGTAACTCCATTTTAATAAAAGAAAATACATTAATGAAAGTTTTAAATACATTGGGGTGAGCAAAATGTAACCCCTAACAGCCAGTTTAGGAAAGGGCTAGTTTTGTGAAGGTTTATGACTAGTGTTATAATTATGTTTTTATTACTCTGTTTTACTTTGATCCTAACCCCACAAATACATAGTTATGCATGTATAACTGAAGCTTGAATATTTTGCTTCGTATATTATACTTCATCAGTGCATCTGAGGAAGTGGATTGTTATATACAAAAATTGGTTAGTCTTAAAGGCAGCACAAGACTTCTTTTTTCTGTCCATCTCCTGTGGTTTTTTTTCTTTTTGGGGGGCTACTGAAAATAATATGGCTGACTTTTGAAAAATAGCCTTCTTATAGTCTCAGAGTATGTATGTTCTTTTGTTCTCTTGTCTACAGAATGAAGTATGTCCACACCCATCATGTAAAAAAAAAAAAAGAGAGAGAGAGAGATTCTTTTCTTCGTACTTAAAGAACATGATGTCCCTTATATACAAGGTTGTATTCCATGCCTCATTTAGCTTCTTAGTACTCACATGCATTGAGTAACTGTTTACATTTTATTGGTAACTCCTAGAGATTGTGACTTGATACAGCCAACAAATTCAGTGCATGTTTAAATTGCTTTTGGACTAGATCTCCTAGGTCCAGTGCCCAGCTCTTTAAGTTACACCTGATTTCTGTTGCTATGCAAACCAGTTACGTTAGTACTTCACCCAGTGTTACAAGACAGAATCTAATTCTGTTGTTGTTTTTGACTCAGCAGATCGTTAGGGTAGATTTTAAATGTGAATCTTGAGACAGTGGGTATCAAATTCAGATTGGCTATATTGACTCTGGGGCAAGCAGAAATACTGTTGAACTCACTGTGAATCATAAAATACGCAGCTGGTAAAATGGTTTTCCAGAAGTAATGAGAGTGTTTTTCCTGTGCTTGGCAATGGACTCTAAATGATATTTCCATCTGCAAAGCTTAGTGTAAATTTGACCACAGTAGCAGTCACAAGACTGGAACTTGCATCAGCATGCTTTGACAAAATATTTCCCCCCTACTATTTCAGAGCAACAGTTCCAGATTTAATGCATTGCTTGCATTTCTCCATTTCTAGCCTATTTGGAAATAATTAAAGTGCTTTAGATGAGATATGCAAGCTTCTTCTCTTCACCTTGTATTCAGTATTACTTGGATTTTGTATCTTATAAGTTGCCAGTGGACAGAACAACACAAGGTGGAATCTAATAGATCAGAAGAGATTTTGATCATTAGAATAAAGGAGTGTGAGAGAATGAAGCAGTATTTTTGTCAGTTCCCCATTCCTGATGTACCAACTTAAAAATGTTTGAGAGGGTTGGATGGTCACCCAGAACTATATAGAAGTGGGAATGCTGCAGGGAAAGTGGAATCAATTTTGAATAACTCTCCTCTGTTCCCACAGGAACAAAAGCTGCCGTGAAAGTTAAACGAGACTGTCACTGTATAAATAGTTTACATTTCCAGTGTTGTTGTTGTTGTTTAAGCAACTCAGAGGTGGGATAGATTCAAATAGCCCTGGTTAATTGGAGGACTGTATCTTCCCGTATACAGAGCCACTGTGGTATAGTAGTTCGAGCTTTGGATTATGATTCTGGAGACCAGGATGCAGATCCTCACTCAGCCATGGAAGCCCATTGGTGACCCTGAGCAAGTTAAACTCTCTTAGCCTTAGAGGAGAGCAATGGCAAACCCCCTCTGAGCAAATCTTCCCAAGAATGTCCCTGTGATTGGTTCACTGTAGGACTGCTATGTGTTGGAAACAAAGACATCCAACAACAACATCTTCTCAACATCTACAAGACAGGCACTTCTATCTATCCTGTTGCCTTCACAGCCACAGTTTGTGGGAATGTAGGAGAAGGCCTTCTTGGCTGCTCCCACATTTTGGAACTCTCTGCCTAGGGAAGTTAGGATGTCTCCTTCTTTGTTTTCCTTTCAATGACAGGTTAAGATCTTTCTTTTCCAACAAGCTTTTGGAAACTGATTTTAACAAAAAAAAAAGTCTTTATGGTGTTATATAATGTTTAATCTGATTTAAAGTAATATTTTAATTGGTTTTAATTGGTTCAGTTGTTAATTCTATATTAGTCTTGATTTTGTGTGGTTTTTAACTATGTGTCCCTCATTATAGTTTCTGCCTTTTGTAAGCTGCTTTAAGTCCCAGCATGGAAAAAAAGCAAGATATAAATAAAGTGATGGATAGATAATGGATGATTAAGTTTTTCAAAAAATCAAATTAATTTAAAGACCAATTCTGAGTTAACTTTCCAGGTCTGAAAATGTTTGTATTTCCTGAACAAGTAGGCATGCTACCTGGTAATGCAATAATGAAACCACACTAGTGTTCCACAACATTAGCTTTTGTAGAAAAGTATGTTCCAAAATATATAGCAGAATAATAGCTGCTTTTAGGTTGAGACAGATTTCTGTTTTGGTGTCTTTCCTTTGTGTCTTTGCTTTTGAAAGTGTGTTTTCTTCTTCTTCTTTTTTTCCCTCTGCCTATATGTTTGGTGCTGGGAAGACATTACCATATGTGTGTGTTTTCTCTCTAGGAACAGGTGCTTTTCATTGTGTGTCACTTTAGATTCCTTTCATGAACATTGCTGTCTTCATGGCATGTCTGTCGATTCAGCTCCCATCCTTGTGGGTGACCATCTGAATCCACGAAATCTCAGAAACATAGATCTGGAAGAGACCATAAGGGCCATTAAGGCCAATCCCCTGCTGTGCAGGAATACACAATTAGAGCATTCCCAGCAGGTGACCATCCAGCTTCTACTTAAATACTTCGAAAGAAGGAGATTGCACCACACTCTGAGGCAGCATATTCCACTGTCCAGCTGTTCTTATCATCAGGAAGTTCTTCCTAATGTTTAGACAGAATCTCTTTTCCTGAAGTTTGAAGGCATTGCTCCATGGTCCTAGTCTCTGAAGCAGCAGAAAACAAACTTGCTTCATCTCCCATATGACATTCCTTCAAATATTTAAGCATAGCTATCGTGTCATCTCTTAAGCATCTCTTCTCCAGGCTTAACCAGCTCCCTAACCTGCATCTCATAAGGCATGGTTTCCAGGCATTTTAACATTTTGGTTGCCCTCCTCTGGACTTATTCCAGCTTGTCAACATCCTTCCCAAACTGTGGCACTCAGAGCTGGACACAGTGTTCCAGGTGGGGTCTGACAAATGCAAAATAGAGTGGTACTATTACTTCCCTTGACCTAGAAACTATATTCCTGTTGATGCAGCCTAGAGTCACATTGGCTTTTTTTTTTAATGTCACATTGCTGACTCAAGTTCAACTTGTAGTTTACTAAGACTCCTAGATCACCTTCACGTGTACTGTGGTCAAGGCAGGTATCACCCATCTTATATCTGTGCATTTTCATTTTTCAAGCTTCTGGGGTGTTAGCTGTCCTTTAATGTGCATTGCCCAACATGACAGTTGTAAGAGTTTGGCCTGGCCCTGAAAAAAGCAATATCGCTAGAGTCCTAGCATTACAGGCCTTGGCCATCTTCCTGTATCCATCATTGCACATCAGAGCTTTCACATTCTTTTTTTTAGATTCCTGTGCCTTTTTTAAAATGTGAAGTCTTACGCTATGGTATTTGTAGAAAATATCCAGCTCTACCCCATGAAGCTATAGTTTTATCTTAAATGTTTTTACTAATGAGATTGCATAATGGTTCCCTCTTGCATTTAAGTCATAGCTCCCATTAAAAAGTGTGCCCTACTCCTACTCAATTTGTTGTTGTTAAATGCCCTGGAGTCAGTTTCAACTAACGAAAACCCCAAGAATGAGAGCTGTCCAAGTCAGCCTACCACTAACAGCCCTGTCCCAGGCCTTGCATACTCAGGGTAATAGCTTCCTTGACTCGGTCTATCCGTCTGTAATGCTGTTTTTCTCCTGCCTTCTACCTTATCAAGTCTTACTGTCTTTTCTAGTCAGTCAAGCCTTCTCATTATATGTCCAAAGTATTACAGTTTCAGCTTAGTCATCTAGGCTTTTAGGGAGAGTTCAGGCTTGACTTACTCTTGGACCCGTTTATATGTCTTTTTAGCAGTTCAAGGTATCTGTGGAACCCTTCTGCAGGACCAAATTTCAGATTAGCTTATTTTCGTCCTGTTAGCTTTCTTCATTGTCCAGCTTTCATAACCACACATAGAAATTGGAAATACAATGGTGTAGATAATCCCAACTTTATTGAATGATGTATCTTGACATTTGAGGGTTTTGTCTAGTTCCTTTATGGCTTCCCATCTAACTTCTCATCCTCTCCTGATTACTTGACTGCAGCCTCCATTTTGATTAATGACTGAGCCAACGTGTGGAAAATCTTTGGACTATTTCAATGTCTTCATTGTTTACTTTAAAGTTATGTCAATCGTCTGTGGTCATTATTTTTCTTTTCTGAATGTTCAGCTGTAAATCTGCCTTAGCACTTTATTCCTTGACTTTCTTCATCAGTTGTTCCAAGTCTTTACTATTTTCTGCTGGTAATATAGTGGCAGGTAACAACAACCTTGTGGCATGTAACTAGAACCAGGAATAGATTCTGCTTTTAAAAAATGATCTGCCAGATTGTTTGTTATGTTATAATGCTTAACCCAGCCGTTCTTTAGTGTTATTGTCAGCAAGCCATTTGACCTGCTGTGTTAGCTTTCTGTTTGGTAGGTACTTTTAAGAAAACATGGAAGACTGTCTTAAAGTCAATATAGAACACACTTATTAAATCATCACATCTGTCTACTTGCCAGCCAGGGAAGATTATTTTCCTATTGTATTTTTTGATGCTATATCAAACTGTGTTGCACTAAACCAAGCAGTTGGACTTTTTTCAGAGATCCAGAGATGATTTGTAAGTTAATGGAACCCACAGTCAGCAATGCCTTTTTACCTGATATGGTAAATATTCTCTGGTGATGTTCTAAAATAATTTCGGCTATGTTTCTGTTTTGTCAGCAAATTGTGACACAAGATCTATTAGAAGAATTTGCTGTTACCAATGGTGGCAATTGTCAGAGTGGCAGCATTCTTCCATTTATCAAGAGATATCAGTGTATATTGCATTTTACAGATATTCATATGCAAACTCCCTATCCCCAGATCCTTGACTTCTGCCTGCTTTCAGAACAGTTAATGTAGAATTAGAATAAGTTGGCAATCTTGCTCCTCTCTTCTGCAGGAATATGGCAGTCAAAAAAGCATAGGCAATTTCTTGTGTGCAGGTCTATTCTGACTGATGGTGATTTGGGGTTAACTGCGCCCTTTGAAGGGATTCCAGTAGAAGGAGGTTCTCCCGTGTGCTCAGGAGTGTAATGTAAACATCAGCTTTAAACTGAAAACAGGATAAAGCCAGATTAATAGACTGATAGAGATATTTGTAAGTGGAAGAAGGTGGCGGAGAGAGGAAGAATATATTAAGTTCTAGTATGGCCTAGGAGAGTTAACAGAAGGTTTTCTTCAGGCAGTTAAATGATTATTACCTTGAAGCTTCAGATTAGATTGTATTGTTTTTCTTTTAAACACAGCATACTTTAAAGGAGAGAAGTAACTTCAGCTTCTCTAGCAAATGTGAACTTCATGTACCATATGATAATTTGTTTTGAAACACAGAAATTCAGGAAAATTAATATTGTAAAAAAAATGATTCTGCTGACTTATTGAAATTATCTGGTTTTAAAATATATAGCACTTGTGTTGTGATTTCTTTTAAGTTTTATATGGAAGTATCTTAAATAGAATTGTCAAGATGGAAGAGAGAGAGAGATTAAAATACAATATCACATGGGTAATCCTGGCTTGAGTGCTTTTTGAAGGAGAAGTTGTTTGGATAAGGACCTGCAAAGTAGTGTAGAACACATAGGCCTAAATCCTCCATTGTGCTGTTAGCTCACTTGTAAAATCTTCCCTTGTTTGCTCCCAAACAGTTACTCTGGCAGTAATAGGTCTTTCAGGGGATTAACTCCCCCGAGTCATGCCATTGATAACATTTTTCAGTGACTTTTGTTGTTGGTGCAAGAGATCCAGTAAATTTAGATGTACTGCTGAATTTGGACAGGGGCAAAAATCAATTAATTCTTATTGAAGAAAATCACTGTGGAGTTTTGAAGAAACTAATTTTGTACCCTAATTTATCAGAAAAGTTGTTTTTGAGGATTAAAAAAAAAGAAATAAGGATATACTTGGTAATCCCATCAAGAACTTCAGCATGACCATCAGCAAAATAGTGTTTGGACGAAAGGTTTTGCCCAGGCCTCTAGCTTTCCTGCCTTGTTATTTAGATACTTTGTCAGCTTCTAAAAACAATGGAAAAAGCTCTGTACATGCTGTTTTTTAAAAGGCTATTAGCTCTCATGTTCAAAAGTGGGAATTATGTTCCCTTCCGACTGTTTAGATTGCCAGGTATCACCAGTCTAGGTTGCATCTATATCCCTGGCCTACATGTTTGGGAGTATAGCTCAGATTAAATATTTGGAGAAGTGGGGAAGAAAGGAATTTTTGAAGAATGTCAGATATTGACTGAAGATGTTGGGGAATAATTGTGAATGGATGTCCTGCTGTGCCAAAGGTGAGCAAAGGACAGTCCTGGGGCTGCATGGGGCCACCCATAGCTTTTTCTGATTTCCCCATCCACTTCAAATTCCGTTTTTTATGGGAAAAGTAAATTGTCTGTCCTGGATGCCTCTGGAAGTGGCAGTCCCTCCCCTTTTTAAATAGACCCTTCACTTTTTAAATGTTTAAAAGCATTTTTCAAAACCAGAAATAGGTGTCCAGCTTCAGATTTTGTTTTACTTTTTTACTTTTTTGTCTTTTTTTATTCTAATTCTTTTGCAGTGGCGGGGGAATTTTTGGCTATCTGTATTGTTGTCAGGAGGTCCTAGGGACAGAAAATCTGTCCTAGCATTTAACCAAGTTGCTCACTCTGGTCTATTCAGAGTAACACCGTATATACTGTCTTGCAAATTATATTTTCAGTTTAAAATGGAAAGATGTAATGATTACAGTCAGCCCTCCACTTTCACAGAGGTTGGGGCAAAAGACCTCCTCAAAAGTGGAAAAACTACAAATAAAAATCAGAATTTTTTTTTTAACCTGAGAGCACTTCTCTAGCAATCTCTAGGTCCTCCAGTGTTGTTCTATAGTCAGCTTCCAGTGGAAGTGCACAGTTGAGTCATACTGGAGGATGGCAATGTCTAGGGAAGTGTTCTCTCTAAGAATCTCTAGGTCCTCCGTTGTAACTCTAGGGTCAACTTCTGGCAGAAGTAGACAGTAGAGTCACACTGGAGGGCCTAGAAATTCCTGGAGGGAATGCATTTTTGCTGTGGCAGGGACAAGAACAATAAGTTTTTTAAAAAATAAATTAAATAAAAAATAACTCACACATAATCAAATCCATGGATACTGAACCAGTTAAAGTGAAACTAGTGATTGCCTTGTTGAGAAGAAACTTCACAGAAATTAACTAGCTCTTTCTTTCTCCCTCCCTCTCTTTTTTCATAGGAAATAAAACCGGATCAAGTTACCAAATTAGCACTGGGGAAAGAAATTAATTTTGAGATTATCTGCAAAATGGTATGACACATTTATGTTTTAAGTGGTAGTGCATAATTGCTTACAGAAGGATCCCGTGTTTAATATTGCTAGATTTATTTAAAGTTGAGACAAAGAAATGGTTGACAAAACTCAGAGTTTCTGCTGTTGGGAAGCATGTCATTGAAGTTGTTTCATCTTCTTAATGCCATGATCACATCGTGGTTGGATTACTATAACACACTCTCACAGGAAACTGTCTTTGGAAACTGTTCAGTAAATTCGGTGGGTCCAAAATGCTGCAGCCAGGCTGCTAACAGAGGCTGTTTAAAACAGCTCCACAGGCTACCACTCTGTTTGCAGGCAGAATTCTAAGTGCTCGTTGTGACCTTTAAAGCCCTTTATGACTTTCATCCACACTAAGACCATGTCTCCCTGTATTATCTTGCCCAAGTTTTAAGATCTTCAGGAGAAGGCTTTTTCTTGGTTCCATTACCAACGCAGGCACATTTGTCAAAGACATGGAATAGATCATTCTTGGTGTCGCTCCCAGTTTGAGGAACTCCTTCCCACGGGCGATTCAGTTTTTCTCCTTTCTTCTTTCCTTTCATCAGCAGGCAAAGACTTTTTTATTCAGGCAAACCTTTGGTCTGTAAGTTATGTAACAAGGTTTTTGATGGGATTGTGTACGCATATGAGCATGCACAGTACTTGGTTGACTTTTTAAGGTTAAAAAAAGCCAATTGTGGCTATACTAATATGAGATTCAGGAAGCAATAGAATTTTTCTTCTGGTTGCATAAAAATCCTTGGTTAGGCAATTGCAACCAGTTTAGTTAGTGAAATTCTAACTAATGTGCAAGTAGCTACATTTGGGGAAGCAGATACAGAAGGGATATAGAACTTATATTAGAAACAACAGCATAAATCCAATTCTTTGTCCCATCTACAGCAGACTCAGTGAATAAATTGTTGAATGGTATGTCAGCGCTTATACCAGAAATCCTATTGATTAAATTGGCTTACTCTTCTTGGGACTAGCAGTTTAATTTAAGCCAGTATTTTGTCAGACGAGTGTAGAGGAGAAATTATAAGAATTCTTATTTCACGTGTTAAGAACTTAAAGGAGGTTCATCAATATGTTACTCCAGCTCTGAAAATACATTTGATGGCAGTGAGCTCTAGAGTGTTCTCCTCTCCTCTGAACAACATTATAGGAAGGCTATTAGGAAGACTGGTGCAAACATTTCCTTTGTTTTCCAAATAATTTTAGCACCAGTAGATTGTCATTTACTTGGGACTGGATCTAACTTGAACTAGACTTGTTTATTCATTATATAGCAATATAGCAATAGCATTTATTTCTATACTGCCTTTCAACTAGTGTTATCTAAGCGGTTTACAATGTATTTTAGCTAATTTCCCCCAACAAGCTGGGTACTCATTTTACCGACCTACGAAAGGATGGAAGGCTGAGTCAACCTTATAAAAATCTTTTTACCTGTTGTTTTGATTTTATTGTTCTTTTTTGTATGATAATATTTTTATGTAGTATCTCAGAGCCAGACTATAAATTCCAATAATATAATTAAAACCATAAATAAATATAGATTGTTTTAATAAGTCAACCATTTCATGATTTAGTCTGTTGCTTTTATTTGCTGTGTTAAAGCCAGTTGAGAGCCAGCATCATGTAGTGGTTTGAGCGTTGGACTATGGGCCTTTCTGCCCTACACTGTTATAGTGCTATTGTTCCACTTTCGATATCCTGTGGAATCCTGGGGTTTGCAGTTTAGGGAGGAGCCTTTAGAATTCTCAGCCAGAGAGCTCTTTGGCCTCTGTAAACTACAAACCCCAGAATTCCACAGGATGTTGAAAATGGAATAACAGCATTATAACATGTAATGTGGAAAGGCCTCGATGACCTTGGAGACCAGGGTTCAATTCCATGCTCAGCCGTGGAAACCCTTTAGGTGACCTTAGGCACAACAAACACTCTTAGCCTTAGAAAACCTCATAGTAGGTTCACTTTAGGGTCGCCGTAAGTCTGAAATGACTTCTAGGCACACAGCAAAAAAGCCGGTTGATGAGTATCTATTGATTTCAAAGGTTTAAGAGTCTATTACCAAATAATTGATATTTCAGTTATGGATCAGAGCCAATATGTTTGAAATGTTTCTTAGTCTGATGCTAATATTAATGCTACTGCTAATATTTCTGTTACTTTGTAGAAAACAACAGCATTTACCGTTACTGTAATAGAAGAACATGCAATTAATTCAAGTGGATTTTAAAAAACATTTGCAGCTCTATTCAGCCCTTAGACCAGACAGAAATAGATTACTGTGAACTACCTCTTTTCTTTTTCTTGTGATTTTTTCCACTTTATGTGCACAATTTATATACAATGATTTTGTGTACTTCCTGGTGATTTATTATACTTGAAATGCACATTTTATAGGAATGCTTCGAATTTTTTTTCAACAGGAAGCATTTCTGCTGTTCACACTCCCAAAAGATAACATGCATTGGGCAGGTGTAATTGCTTGCACTCATGTTCTTATTAGTCTGCACACTTTCAAACCAGTATGTATTCTGAGTAGTCCCAAGTTACTCTGCTTGTGTGTGTGTATGTGCTTTCAATTTGCCTGAGCTTTCAGAAGAAAATACTAATAATTTATTGGTAACAAATGCAGTGAGTTGACTGTTACTTCAGAAAGTACAAGATAAGATATCTTAGGAATAACCTTCATAAAACTGAAACAGTACCCCAATTCTGTCTGGAATGGAAATTACTCTGGATGTGTGAAAAAAACCCACTGTTTCCTGATGAATGTCCATGGCAGACACATGCTAACTTCAAACAAAAGTGGTTGTGGTTACTTTGAGAATGTTGGTGATGAGAGAATGTTGCATGAAGGTGTAAGATTTGTCTGCGTGTGACTAAGTCAGTTCCTGTAATATAAATGATTCATCTTTGTGATCTTCAGTACATTTGTACTTTTGAACTATGCTCTTAAATATTTCCACAGCCTTAAGAATTTGTTGTCTAACTTAATGTCTCTTCTCTGCCAAATGTACCCATTCTGTCTTGAGAGACTGGCTTTAAAGCAGAAATGTCTCAAAGAGCTTCTACAATTAGATGTGCTCATGTTGAAGTAACACTGATATCTCTGTCTGTCTGTCTATCTGTCTGTGTGAAGGGCTGTATCCAGGATTGTAGAGCTAGCAGGATATAGTGGTTTTAGCATTGGACTGCAACCTTTGAGACCAGGGTTCAGTTCCCTGCTTGGCCATGGAAACCCACTGGGTGATCTTAGGTGTGTCACATACTCTCAGACTCAGAAAATTCCATGATAATTCCTTAAACTTCTTGTAAATCAGAAATGACTTGAAGACTCACAACAACAACAAAAAAACAACTTCCAACATTGCATGAGCAGACTTCCATTCACATAGTAGTGCAATCCTGTCTTATCCTCTCTTAACTCCTGCAGTGCCCCATGTGCCCCCAGAATCATCCGTAGGGCCCCCCAAACCATCGGAGCATGTTTTGGAGGTTCAGTGGGCTCTAGAGGGAAAAGGAATCCACTTCATTGGCAGATGCCACTTGTGAATGGACAGAACCGGAATATCTAATATCTAATCAAGAAGTTTTACATGCCGTCCCTTATTATTTCCTGCAACTCCGTTGCTGGCTTTGCTCAGTGTAGTTCCCCTGTTGATGAAGTTTGAATTGCTGAGTGGAGTTTATGGTACGTGGTTGGTGATGCAGTGGCATTCCCAGGGTCATTCTTTACTGGCCTACTAGGTTTTTCTTTCTTGTGTCACTCAGCAGTTGTTTTTTTCCTGTACAGCCCAATTGTACAGCAAGAGACAGAGCAATTGCTAGATTGTCAGCTCACCCACTACTGAAGACAAAAATTGCCAGTATTAAAGGTAAGCCAAATTTGGGTCACTTTATGTATATTTAAATCCTTTTGAAAAAAAAGTTACCATTGTCTTGTTTAAGTCTGTGTTAAGCTATACATCTAGGCTTTACTGATTCTTTCAGTCTGAGTGTTTGCAATAGTCGTGCAGACTGAATGTTTTGCATTCTTTTTATCTGAAATAATTAGGAAAGGGAACACAACAGTCTCAAAGAAAAGCAACATATACTCTGTTGCCTGAACTTACACTAATCCATGTAATTACAGGGTTCCTTTCTGGATTATAGAATGCTGTTATGTTTTCTGTTCCATATATCTATCCTTACTCTCATCAGAAGTTACAAAAACTTCTTAGTTTCCACTCAGTTGTCCTTGTTTCCAGGATTGCTCAAACTGGGGAAGTGAAGCAGTGATTCAGAAGGCTCTGGTGAAGGTCTGAATACAATTAGATTCCGCCAAGACACATATAAATTCAAGCTTTTAAAAGGATTTGGAAATAAAGCATATTTAATTCTGTGTATGCTTAGTTGGAAGTAAGTTATACTGCGTTCAGTCAGATTTTACTCCAAATGCCTTTGTGTAAGTTTGTAGCCAAATTTCTCACTATCTTCTCAACTTGCTTCCTGAAAAATACTTGAGTCCCTAATGTTCCATCTATGTATTTTCTCCATCACATGGAGATACTCTTTGTCTCATATTTACATCATTAGGGTTATCTTTAACCTTCCATATTAGCATTGATAAATGGCAGAGTTCCTTCTGCTGACATTCTGACTGGAAAAATAAAGGGCTATTGGATAAGAATTAAATATTTTTTCATGTTTCTGTTTCAAGGAGTGTTAAAGCCAGCAATTGAAAGTTAGGAATTCAGAAGCATTTAATTAATCAGCTATAGAACACACTACTGTTGTGGGGCAATGTCAACCATATTACTTTTGGCAACATTCCTTAATTTAGATTCCAGCCCAAGGGTGAGCCACTTGTGCCACTCCTGTGGTTCAGTGCCTAGCTCAACAGACTAGATGCGGAATCAACCACTGCAAAGATTTGCAAAGAGACTTTGCATGCACTGTAAGTGGGCACTACATTGCCCCATTGTTCTTTACATGTGGCTGAAATGTTAGCCAGATGGAAGCTTGCTGATACATAAAGTTTCCTTGCACTGATTTGTCTAGACAACTACAATATATTCTGAACAACAACAGCTCTTCAAGGTTGCGGGCAGCATCTTTACTGCCATAACATCTGAGATATTTTTAAATTTGGGTGCCACATCAGAACACACAGGTTATGTACTGCTATGCTTTGGTTTCTCTTCCCCAAAAAATATAATTAGTGTTTTTTATGACCTGTTCATACATAGCTGTAGTACTGCTGTATTAAAAAAAAAATTTTTTTTCTAGCTGCTGTGCAAGCCTTTAAAGATGCAAGACGGAAACCATCCAGAACTATTTCTTTCGAAGAACATAGACCAGAAGGACAGCTTACCAAACAACCTGAAGAGATCCAGCACTCCAGCAGTAGGGAACATGACAAAACATTTAAGCAGGCTGAAAACCAAGACAAAATAAAGATGAAAGAGAAGCCAGGAACTGTCATGGGAAAGGAGCAAATTAGTGTGTTAGAACAGCAGAAAGGGCAGACACTGAGCAACAGTGTCCTGTGGATGATTTTCCACTGCAAGATGGAGAACATGACAAATTAGCTCATCAAGTTCAAACAGTTAATACAATCTGCTCAGAAGGAGAAAAATGTTTGGGTGACCTCCTGAACAGGGCAGATGAATCTGATAGTGAGGAAAGTAAGAGTGAGGAAAGTGGACCAGAGAAGGAATACTTCGATGACAGTACTGAAGAGAGATTCTATAATCAGTCTTCTGGCTCTGAGGAAAATGACAGTGATGATGATTTCTTCATTGGCAAAGTAAAAAGAACAAAAAAGAAGGGAACAACTGATATTTCCTTACCTAGAGAAGAGAAGAAAAGAATGGTGCTTAAAACCCGAAAAGACTTGCAGTCTGGCATGGTGCAGGACACAGACACAAATGGTAGCTCTAAGAATTTGAAAGCAGCAAAGCTAGAATCTGTCTTTTACTGTTCATTGTCCAATTCTACGAAATCCAAAAATGTGAAAAGGTAAGGTTTGCTTTTTGACCTTCTTAGCACAACTAGTAAATAGTAGTAGTAAAGTAGAAAACAGTAAACTTTTTGGGCAAAGGTTGTGATTTCAACTCTTAACCAATCATATTTAATTCAGGCATTTTACTAATCTTGAGAAAATTCAGAACTTTTGGGGCAAATAGTTTTAGGCAGCCCCTTCTTCATTCTTGTGCTGGCATCTGATTGAGGAGGTTTGGTGTAAACTGCTGATCCCATGATCAGGATAAAATCTCATTTCTTTTTATCTTTTTCTCCTCTCACGTATCTTGAAAAAAGTAGCAAAAACTATTCAAAGCAAAGAAGACTCAAACAAGGACTTGACCCCTAAAGCAAAAATGAACTAAAAATAATACTCCACCCATTTACAGTGTGTGATGAGTTAATAGAAAGAAAACAAGATGTTATGAAAAAAATAATGCTGATCGTGTTTGGAGATGCCTCATGTTAAGTGCTTGGCTGATATCCCTCTGGTAAAAGGGATAGGGATCCATATGTGTACCTCCATATCAGTAGAAAGGCCCTTTGCTGGAGTGCTGCTAGCGTTCATCCATCCATCCATCCATCCATCCATCCATCCATCCATCTCCTTTCCTATATGCAAAGATTGCAGGTCAATGCAGTACAATAAAATCTGCTTGACCAGTTTAAAACAATGTAAAGTAACAGAATAATTTGAAGGCTAGAAGCATATTAAACCAATTGACACTTAAAACGAGACAGTTTGAAAACAGTTAAAACAGTTTGAAATCACTCATATGTGCACATTTGGGCAAACTTAGTCATGCCCTCAAAGCTTTACTAATTTTTTTTCCATATTGATGCTGGTTGTGCTGCCAGAGGGAAGGATATTCCATTAGTTTAGAGGAGGGCAACCAAGATGGTGATGGGGCCGGAAGCCAAGCCCTATGAGGAGCAGCTTAGGGAGCTGGGTATGTTTAGTCTGCAGAAGAGAAGGTTAAGAGGGGACATGATAGCCGTGTTTAAATATTTGAAGGGATGTCATGTCAAGGAGGGAGCAGGCTTGTTTTCCACTGCTCCATAGACTAGGACAAGGAGCAATGGATTCAAGGTACAGGAAGGGAGATTCCACCTGAACCTCAGGAAGAACTTCCTGACAGAGCTGTTTGGTAGTGAAATATGCTGCCTCAGAGTGTGGTGGAGTCTCTTCCTTTGGAGGTTTTTAAGCAGAGGCTGGATGGCCATCTGTCGGGAGTGTTTTGATGTGTGTTTCTGCATGGCAGGGGGATGGAGAGGATGGCCCCTGCGGTCTCTTCCAGCTGTATGATTCTGTGAACTGGTGTACTACATAAGGAAAGGCCCTCTGCCACATCCTCTCACAACATAGTACTCTGACTGATGGGACATAGCAGTGGGGACCCCCCCCCCATAGACTTCAGATCTAGGGAAGATATATGTCGGGAGAGCAGGTCCTTCAAGTACTGATATCTGAAATGATTTAGGAGTTTGGATTCGTTACCAGAACCGTAAATTCAAACCAGAAGTATATTGATAGCCACTATAATTCCTTTGTATTCCTTTTGATGGCCTAAATATCCTCCAGACACCAGGTGCCATCTGATCTTGGAAGCTAGGTAGGGCCAGCTCCAGTTAATATTTGGATAGGAGACCGCCAACAAATACCAGATGCTGTAGGCTGTATTTTGGAGGAAGGAACTGGCAAAACCACCTCTGAATACTCCTTACTATGAAATTCATGAAGCTGCCAAAAGTCAACAGAGAACTTGAAGGCACATACACATCATTCTCAGGCTGACAGGAGGATCAATCCACTATGCCTGGGTTTGATCCTTGTGCCAGCATGTGCAGGAGCTGCCCACGAGCTAGCTGAAAAAACCGTTTAACTGGCTCCTATCCCTCTCTAGCCAGTTTAATTTTTCTCCTGAGTACCAGCAAGACGTGTATCGGCCCCTCTCCGGTTCCACAGGATAAAATAGTATACTGTAGGGCAGGAATAAGGAAAATATGGCTACAGAGAGAATGGGAGTGTTTTGTGATTTAGTCCGTAGCACCACAGAATTGTTGGGCTTGGACAAAGACAAAATTAATACCGTCCAGAAAACCGCCATCAGGCAGGTCATGGATGATGACTGCGGAGCTACTGGCCAGCTACTGGCTACTGGCCAGAGACTCAAGCTGCAACGATTTAATGAAGAAGATTGTTCGGCGGAACTCTAAAAGATATTCCTGACCTCAAGTGAAAGTGAGGCAGATGAAATAAAAATCGTGGCCAGCAAAAGGGCTCCAGAGACTAAGAAGCCGATGGGAAAGAAAGCAGAAAAAAGGTAAAAAAAGACAGAGAAGGCTGGGGGCAGTAAAAGCTCCCAAAACTGGCTACAGGTGCCCAGAAACTTACTGGAGAGAGTTCCGGCCACCATCTTGGAAACAAGGATTCCAAGATGGTGCCGCGTGCTGCAAGCAGATCCTCGGAGGCCTTGGAGGGTGGCGCACAGCTGACAGCCAGTGTGCACATGAGTGCTGACGCAGATCTGAATGCTGCGGGTGACGTGGACTCACAGAGGGCTGCCGCAGCAGCTCTGTCAGAGGCACATATGGCGGAAAATCAGCACTTAATGACAGAGCAGCTGGGGCTAGCTCCGGAATTGAAGCAAATGCTGACAGGATGGCTGGCAAGTGCACTAACACAGAGGCCAGAATCTCAGAAAGAGTCTGGTGAGGCATGGTTGGGTGGCCTGGGAGGCCCAAGGCATGATCCCATGGATGCGTTCCGGGATGAAATGCATCAATTAATTAAAGAGGCTGTGAACGCACAATTTCAGGCAGTTTTAACTAATCAGCACTTACCAATGAATTTTAACAACTGTGATTTAAGCAATCAACTGACCATGTACAGAATGATGAATTTATTTAAACACTTAAGAGTTACAGCATCAGTTTAATCCTGTTAATCAGATGAATTTGCAGCAACAAGCTAATTTAAATTATTGTGTTTGCACTGATATACAGAATGAAATGCCATCAGTTAAGAGAAGGAGAGTAGAACAAAAAGAAAGACCAAGTGCTAGCAGCATGGGAGTTGCAGCTAATAAGGACAAGTCTTCAATCCAAAAGGGAAAACTTTTGGAGGGATGCAGAAATCAGTAGAGCATAGGGATTTCAGGAAAGCTATACAACAAGAAGTGGAAGACAGTGAGGAAGATAGCACAGGACGAAGCACTGGACATGGAAGGGAAGGAATTCCAGTACACTGATGATGAGGAAGATGAGAAAACAGAATCAGATAGGATATTTGATACAGAGTTCTTTGAGAAGGATGCTACAAACATTAGGATTGGAGAATTGTAAGGAGACTGAGGTTGAAAAAGATAGTAAGGAAAGAAAGTTAGCATCTGTAATTAGGAGGAAAGAATCTAGGGGAATGGAAATTCCTTTGCCAGATTTATTTAAAGATGTCATTAAGAGTGAGTGGTCTTCTCAGGGAAGTTCCAGGAAAGGTCTTACATATAGCCAGAAGTTATACTCTTTCATTAAGGACAACGTCAAGTTCCTTAAAGTGCCTCCACTGGATGCTCCAATTGCCGGTTTGATTTCAGGGGCGATTGTCCCCAGAGAGGGGAACACCTAGTTAAAAGAAGTAGATGAGCGAAGGGCTGAGTCCATCTCTTACAAAAGCACATGAAGCAGCATCTGCGGCGATAAAAGTGTCTGCTGCCGCTTCAGTGTTTGCAAGAGCAGGGGTTCTTTGATCTCAAGACATTTTGGAGCCCAAGATATCAGCATACATAAGTTAATAAAGGTGGTAGAGCGGATCCAGAGGTTGTTGAAGTATGTCGAGATGTGGGGCTAGATGCTGCTGCTTTGCAGCAAGGAACATCAATGTGCTAACAATCACGAGACGCTCCTTGTGGTTGCGACACTGGAAGGTAGATCAAAAATCTTAAAGGTCTTAGTAGAAACAAAAGAGAAAGAACAAGTGATGCCCACTCTACAAAAGAAGAGGGTGGATAGAAGGAATTTTCAGAGAGCTAATTATCCCTTTCGTGGGGGAAGATCATACGGCTTCTCCGGGAGAAACTCTGAATACAGAGCTGGCAGATATCAATGGAATAGGCAAAGAGCACAGTTTAACAAACAGTACCAGTACAATAAGCAAGGACAAGGGAAGTTTGGAAGCAATTCCAAGCGAGGAAAGACACAGTATTGACAACCAACAACAGAAAGTGGAGGGAAGACTTCTGTCTTTTGGAAACAGATGGTCTCAAATAACATCAGACCGTTGGGTTTTAAATGTAGTAACCCAGGGTTACAAAATATTTTTCCATATGAGACTGAAGGACAGATTTCTTCCATCTCCAGTTTCGAAAGAAGAAATGAAGCAACAGATTGTTTTTCAGGAAATTATTCATTTGCTAAACATAGGGGCGATAGAGAAGGTCCCAGAACATCAGAAGTTCACAGGTGTATATTCAGTGTTCTTTGTGGTTCCCAAGACAAATGGCAAGTACAGGCCCGTGTTGAATCTGAGGTATCTCAACAACTTCGTAGAATACCAGAAATTCAGAATGGAAACTTTACAGACAATCAAAGAGAATTTGGAATTGGGGGATTCCATGGCGTCTATAGATCTAAAGGAGGCATACCTCCATGTCCCCATGTGTCCAGACGACAGGAGATACCTGAGATTCAACTACCAAGATTACCACTACCAATTCAAGGCCCTGCCTTTTGGCCTGGCATCAGCTCCTCGAGTCTTTACAAAGGTGCTGATTCCATTGATAGCTTTCCTCTGCGTGCGAGGGGTGCAACTGTATCCATATTTGGACGACATCTTCCTAAAAGCACACTCAGAAGGCCAAGTTGAGGAAGGACTTAACAATCAAACTTCGACAGATTACAGTTTTCTTCTCAATCACGAGAAGAGCATGTTAAGCCCGACAATGATATTGACGCATTTAGGTGCAAGAATAGACACTTCGAAAAGGAGAATGTACCTTTCACAAGAAAGGTTGGAGAAATTGAGACAGGAGGCACGCAGATCAGGGCAGTGCAAGTCACTAGACCTGGTGCAATTGGCAAAAGTTTGGGGGATATTAATCTCCACAACGCAGTTGGTTCAATGGGGAATTTTCCATTCGAAACCACTACAGCGGCTGCTGATGAAGCATCAGTTTGCAATAGCGGCAAACGACATTACAAAGTGGAGATGCCACAGCAAATTGGAACAGAGATGACCTGGTGGCTGAAAGAAAAAAATGTGGTGGCTGGTGTCCCGTTTCATGTTCACAATATGGTCCATGTGATGACGGATGCGAGTCTCAGAAATTGGGGAGCCCACTGAGAAGATTACTTAGTGCAGGGGTGTTGGACGACCTCAGACAGGCGTTACAACATCAGTTACCTAGAGTTGAAGGCCATTCGCCTGGCGCTCCAGAACTGTCTGCATCTGGTGAGAGACCGTCATATGAAGGTTTTCACAGACAACATGACAGTCAAGGCATACATTTGCAAACAAGGTGGTTTACATTCTCTGCCCCTGTTATCGGAGTCTGCACGTCTTTTCTGGTGGGCCAAGGCCCGTGTAAGATCTATCATAGCAGTACATTTGAAAGGGAAGTTGAATATACAAGCAGACTACCTGAGCAGAAATTGGCTGCATCCGGGAGAATGGTCTCTCAGCATGGAGGTTTTCAACGACTTAATAAGTGTGTTTGGTCCCTTACAAGTGGAACTTGTAACTAAAAAGGTATTTCTTCATCGATGGAAGCAAAGGTGCAGAAGCACACGACGCTCTGTCAGTGGCATGGCCTCCAGGGACACACTACGCATTTCCCCCGATCCAGATTGTATAGAAAGTTCTGACAAAAATCCGCATGGAAAAAGCATCAGTGATATTAATAGCACCACACTGGCCAAAGAGACCTTGGTTTCTGTTGCTGCTGCAGTTAGCCCAAGCGCCTCTGTGAAGGTTGGCCTTGAGGCCGGACTTACTCACTCAGGGTCCAGTGAGCCATCCAGACCCCAAATGGCTGAGTCTGGCAGCGTGGAAATTGAAAGGCAATTTTTAATGCAGCATAGATATGCAGAGAGTGTGGTCAAAACTATACTGGGTTCTCGAAGGGAGACCACACAGAAAATATGTGACAGGACCTGGAAAACCTTTCAGAAATCGTGCGAGGTGAATAAAGTCCTTCTGACAGACGTGAAGATATCACACGTATTACAGTTCCTGCAAGACGGATTGGGGAGAGGGTTGCGTCCTAACACCTTGAAAAGACAGGTTGCAGCACTGTCAGCAATCCTAACTTTGGCTGGGGACTCTTATGCTAAACATCCTCATATCAGAAGGTTTCTGAGAGGGGCAACCTTGTCATCGTTTCTGACCGTGCGCAGATTCCCATCATGGGACTTGAACCTGGTGCTGAATGCTTTAACCGGGCCGCCTTTTGAGCCACTAAGGTATTCATCGCTGAGACTGCTATCTTTCAAGACTGCTTTTCTCCTTGCAATCACTTCAGCTAGGCGCATGTCAGAGTTGGCAGCACTTTCTGTAAATGAACATTTGTGCAGATTTGAACAAGACAAATTAACTTTAGGCTTCGACCCTTCATTCTTGCCAAAGTGCCTGTCTTCATCATCTCACCTGCAGGTGATTCATTTGCCAACATTCTGTCCAAAACCAGTACATCCATTGGAGAAAAAGTGGCACACTTTGGATGTAAGGAGAGCGGTGAAGGCCTACATAAAAATAAAAAGAACAAGTGACTTCTGGCACTCAGATGCTTTGCTGCTGTCTTTTCAACCAAAGACTCTTGGTCAGCAGGCCAGTAAATCGATCATTGCGGGATGGATCAAGGCTTGCATTTTTCTCTGTTATGATTATGCAAAAAACCCGCATCCAGTGAATGTGTGGCCGCATTCTACTAGATCAGTGGCGACTTTGGTAGCATATGACTCGTCCTGCTCATTGGAAGATGTCTGCAGTGTGGCAGGGTGGAAAGAGGCAACTACTTTTATTAAGCATTACAAACTGGATAAATACAAATCAGCCCAGGCGGTGTTTGGGCGCCAGGTTCTGCAGGCAGTAATATAGTTAAGATCCCACCCATACATCAGCTTGGGAAGGTCCCAGGCATAGTGGATTGATCCTCCTGTCAGCCCGAGAATGAGGAGTTGGTACTTATGTGAATGATCATTCTGGGATGGCAGGAGGAGCAATCCACGCCCACCACTATAGTGAGGAAAGTGTTTACAAGCGTTAATAGAGGCCAGAAAAGTGAATCAGTTACTCTAGGGAAAGAAACTGGCTGGAGAGGGACAGGAGCCGGTTAAACGGTTTTTTCAGCTAGCTCGTGGACAGCTCCTGCATATGCTGGCGCGAGGATCAAACCCAGGCGTAGTGGATTGCTCCTTCTGTCATCCCAGAATGATCGCTCACATAAGTACCAACTCATCATTCCTTTCAAGGTGGTATTATATGATTGATTTATGGTGTTCTGGTCAGCAATCTAACTGCTAAATTTGGCAGTAGCTGCAGCTTCTGATTTAATCTTCAAGGGCAGCCCCACATAGAGTACATTACACTAATCTGTTCAGGAAGTTAGCAGTGCATAGAATACTGTGGCTAGGAAGGGTTATATCTGACAGACCAGTGTGAAGCCTTTTATGCCTTTGTTATGATAGTGATGGTCAATGTTGTTTAGTGTGGATGGTAATGGATTAAATGTTAAGAACTGTTGCTCTAGCCACTCTGGTCAGATGTTTTTACACTGTTTTGTGTTGAGACAGTTTTTACATTCAGCCTTTCCTAGGGGAAATAGTACTTTAAGTGTTATTCACAGACTTAATTAAAATGCAGTCTAACTATGCAAATCTGGGAAGAAATTTCATCTTATAGAAGCTCATCTTGACTATATGAACACAATTAGATAACTCTTGGATGCATAGATAGTTTCATTTCATGGTTTCATAGTTATCAAATCTTTGTTGATGCACACATACTTTAAAAAGGAAAATATGGTAGCATGTTTTCCCCCTGCACCATCACACTGCTAACTTTATCTCTTTTTTGTTCTAGAATTTCTAGAGAAAGTCTTCCCAGAAACAAAAGAACTAGTAAGTCAAATTACTTTTGCTGCTTGGCTGTCTGGAATAACAAAAGCACCATATTTGTCGACGTATAAGATGCACTGGCATATAAGATGCACCCTATTTTGAAACAGTATTTTTCGGGGGGGGGAGTGAGTCTTATATGCCAGCAAATAGGGTAATACATCATTTGTACTGATAAAGTTGTGACAGTTTTTCAGATTTATTGAATCTTCTAGTTTAGAAGTGTTGCTGCTGCTCTTAATTGGTGTCACGATTTACGATTCAAAATTTTGAGATCCATTATGACAACTAGGTTTGTATAGCTTATTTTGCTGTCCTTCCTCCAGCCTGATTATAGCAGTTACTTGTAAAATAATGTTCTAGACCTGTTGTTACACCTATTTTCAAAGATGCTTAGCAGAGGGAAAATAGCCCTCAGTGTAGTGATATTAAAAGTGTGATCCCACACACACACTCTCCAGAGTAAATCACATTGAGGTCCATGTTGGTGTGTTTCTGATAGTATAAATGTTGGTTTTTGACAGGCATATATGGATTATGTTGGAGCTTTATAGTATTAAAAGGCTTTCTTGAAATTGGAACTCTGTCCAGGAAAGAACTTTGCCACTGTTATGTAATTCAGGAAGCTTATATTCAATCGCGGGGGGGGGGGGTGCTTAGAAAATCCATACGGCTACCTTATTTTGAAGATTAGTTTGTCACATCTGCATGGATTTCTGTTTGCCATGTATATTGGAAGACTATGTTTTTGCATGAGAAAGTGTGGACATGTGTAAAGTTCTTTGGTGAAAGTCAGCTTGGTGTAGTGGCTTGTGACTATGACTTTGGAGACCAAGGCTTGAATCCTGCTCATCCAGGGAAACATGCCGGGTGATCTTAGACAAGTTACAATTTCTCAGCTTCAGAGGATGACAAAGACAAATTCCCTTGCAACAAGTTTTGCCAAGAAGACCCAGTGATAGATTCACTTCAGGGTTGCTGTAAGTTAGAAACAATAGGAAGATGCACAGCAACAACTTTCTTTGGTACCTGTATGAAAGTAGATGGAGGTGTTTTATCATACATTCAAGAAATAATCAAGAAAACATCTTATGTTTTAGAGAACAAACTTAAAGGAATGTACTTTAGAAGTCTTTTAACTGTTGTTTCATTTTATCTTCTTTTCATTGTTGCACAGCTTTTGAAAAAAATCACCCACAGAAACAAAAGCACAAAGGTTTAGATATAAAGCAAAATACTGAGAAGAAACAGTTGGAACAACCCCTTCATCCTTCATGGGAGGCAAGCAGAAAACGCCGAGAGCAAGTTTCTCAAATTACAGCATTTCAGGGGAAAAAAATTATATTTGAAGACTAATTTTTTTAAAAAAAATAAAAGGGCTTTTATTTTTAAAAAGGTGATTTTTGTATTTATCTTATGATCCAAGCAATATTGTGTGAAAAGTTAGCTATCTTGTTTATAATTGAAGTTAATATACAGAGTGTCTAAGCTACAAACAATGGCTTTGAGGTCAAAAGTCATCGTCATTTGTCAGAGATATTTCCAGTTACCATACTTTTAAATTGCCTAATAGGAACTTGCATGAAAGATAACATGTTTGATTATGGACTGCCAGTTTATGTTGAAATCATACCAAAAGGTAGGAGAACATTTTGAATTTGTTGCTGACTAGAAAGTTGTCTTCTTTAAACAGTAAAAAATTCAGAGGAAGACTCCAGAATGAAACAGCAGAATCAGAGCTCATAAGTTTTTACTCTATCCATTGTAGGCTTGAATTGAGATTGTGTTGTCAGCAATCACTGTAGTTATTTTGAATGCATTTAAACTACGACTGGATGTTTAGATGGTTTATGTATCTTTGCATAAGTGCAGCCTGAAATACCTCCACTTCCTCTGCAGCATTGTAGACCTTCAAAGGTTGAGTGTTGGAGGTCTAAAGAGATCTCTGTAATCCCATTTGGTGAGTAGTTTCAGAGCTGCCATGATGAGAATCCTGCTCACAGCAAATTCCCAGTCACAAGAGCTCTGTAATTACAGTGAGGTGAACATGATTACAGAGATCTCTCCAGACCTTAGTGCTTCATGCATAACAGGGTATGCCACTGCCAGAAGTGTGTTGGGTTTATAGATAGGTCTGCATTCCCATTACCCATTTAGCTGTACAGATGAGTAGACAAATGCCTGAGTAGGGCTAGAAGCAAACATGCTAACTGAGGATAACAGTGTATCTAATGAAGTGGACTGAAGTCCATGAATACTTACAGAATAATAAAATTCCTATTATTCAAGCAGCTTCAAGATTGATTATTTTACCTTAAAAATGTGATTTGCTCTATTGGTTCCTGAACAAGTAGTGTGAACTGAAACACTAGTGAAACTCCGTAACTGTGAAAGTTGGAATATGAGTAATATTGTATCCAGTCTGCAGCATCTGTTCAAAAAAGGAATTTTCAAAATTCATACATTTGGTGTAAGATTATGTAAAGTATCTTGTTCCCAAGTTGTAAAAGTTGAAAGTGCCTGTTTCTAAATAGATACATTCCAGTGGCTTAATTTTATTTATTTTCTTTTACCTTTTTTTTAATATTATGAAAACTGAAGAGCATTTGATTGTGTTGAGTGGCATTATCAACTCTTGTTTCCTGTGGTTAGTTGACTGAAAGGAGGCTTCCTTTTTGTTTACAATACTATGTTTCTGTTCATATCCAAAAGATACCCTTCTTGCTTGGCCTTTCAAAATTCCGAAGGGATTTTAGGGATCAGACTATAAATAAGCCCTACATGTATTATAGGATCAGTAATTCACACTATTCAGTTAGTGTTTGAAAACATTATATGTCACATACAAAGTGTTGTAGCAGTATATTTGGACATCTTTAGTGCAAGCTCAACATTAGAATGTCTAACTCTTTGTCTCTTTTGTTTCCTAAGCTGCAAATATTCATGAAAGGGGGTTAATTTTCTAAGAGGAAAATTAGTTTTGGTTCAAACAAATAGGACTATCTAGAGAGAGAGAAAATCATGTATAAAACAAGCATTAATTTGAACTTTTTAGTAGAAAAGTTAAAACACAAACTTTATAGCTTGGGGAACATTTACTTACATTTCTGTGGAGTACCAAGATTACTTCATTTTTCTTAGCAATTGATTATTTTCAAAAGAGATTTTTACTGCTCTAATCGTGTGACCTTGAACACTATTCCTATGGGGTATCTAGAACATCAAAGCATTTTTAAAGTGACTCTTGCATTCTTGGCTAGGTTTACAAAAACATATCCTACTAGTACAAGTATCTATATGCAAGGGCAATACCAGATGAAAGAAAGTTTCATGTTCTCCACTTTTCACCCAAATGGTACTTGTACTACCTAATATTCTATGAAGTGCTGTGAAGCTGAAAAACTCAAATATAAAGGAAATCAATCTTAAATATTGTTGTTCACAGGCACTATTGCAACTTGTTAAATTAAAGAAAGGGTTCCGCTATGTCAGGTATTGTGTACATTATCTTCTAGTCTAATATTATATTTTATTCAGAAAATTTCTGAAGCTGACATGTCTAGTATTTATAGGTGCATGTATTAAAATGGAGACAGTTACAGATAAGCAATGCTTCTTCAGTAATTTTTGATTTATCTATTCTGTGACTACAGAAAATTAATGCTTTTATTATATTAAACATCACTCTTTAATTTTTGATGACCTTTGTCCTTTAATTTTTAACAATACATAATTTGTAGCCTTTAGGATAGGATCAAGGCATTTCAGCTTGTACTTTGGTAAATAGTGGCTAAGTCAGCTTCAGTGGTACTGTGTTCTAATATAGATGCAGACTAATGTATAAATAGATTATGCCTACAGAAGCCAGGTTTCTGACCTACACAGAAATGAGATTGTTACATGGCTGTATAATCTATATTCCCACCTTTAACATAAGGACAGAAAAAGAGGCTTTCATTGGGCTAGAGGTGCCCAGAAGCGCTGCAAGTACAAGAAAGACTAAAGCAGTAAGAATTTGGTCACTTAAGAGAACTGCAAGTGAATACTGGATTCATGGGCATCATGGCAAAAATGATGATGTACTGGTGTACATATAAAAGTGAATGGGAAATTTAAAATATGTTTAACTATCTGTGAACCCATATGCTTAATGCCATGTAAGCTTGTGCATATCACTTAATGCATCTCAGCAGAATCTATTCAGAGTAGAAAAAAGGCAACTACAGATAAAAGAAAACATGGTATTGAATTTAAGTATGGAATGGCAAACCTGTCTACTTGTATCCAGAGATAAAGTCCAGATGATTTAAGCAGCCTTTTGTGGAGGGCAAATCAGCTCCTCTCATTTGCATAATTGACAGTATTTGCAACTGAGGCAAAAAGGTGCAGGAAGCACAGGGTAGAACATTTTCAATGAAATGAGCATACTACTTTAGTCCAACAAAAAAATCAAACTGTATCTTTGAAAAGGTCACAGCAGCATCAGTAACTGATTGTTAGTAAGCACATAAAAACTAATAAGCTGTCTTGAGAAAAAATCCATATCTAAGATTTCCCCTCTGATCTTATGAGGGCAAAAGTATACACCCTTCTTTACATAGACTTACCTTACTCAATCTTGCAGTTCCAAGGATGGCATATCTTTGGCTTTGGCTAATCGGGTCTTTTGTTATCAACCCAACTCAACTCAACCCAACCCACAACCAATACATTTTACTTCTACTTTGAATGTTAACTGTGATCACAACTTGTTATTTCAAGGCCATATGATATGATAATTTTATTTTTGAAACACAAATGGTAGGGCTGAGCACAATCTACTAACCTCTCATTTTGGATTTTGATCGAATTTATAACTATGCTTAGTTTCTAACTATCAAGGCCTGTAGTTGTGCTTGTGATTTCATTCTGTTTCTTTGAAGATCAATATATGTAAAGGATTTTGAATTTCTTGGGTCACTCCATATAGTAACTTAGGATAGACTATTTACTAGGACTGGGTCTAGTAGTCTGTGTTAATGAGGTATCCAAGTCAGATTATAAATTCTCTCTGATTCTGTCATTAATAGGTGTAAATATGCTATGTTTTCTCTATTGTTCCTCTGTATAGATACAAATTTTCCACTTCCAAGTGTTGTGACTTTATTCTGTAAAGTGTTTTGAGTTCTCAGTCTCAAGTTCTCCCTGTTCTAGCAAACTGATAACAAATATATCAAAATGTCTGAGGATTCCCATCGCCCACAATCAACGTGTTTACAGACTACTGAGCTCCTCAGTCTGTCACTTCCAAATAGCTGACATTTTATCTTGTTCATATACTCATATTTGTATGACATACTTTTCCACGTGTGTTCTATAGTGTACATGGATCGATATTTGTATTTTTAATAGAGATTCAAATGTTTGTCAAATGAATTGATGCTTCTGCCTATAACAATAATAGGTACTATGTTTTTTGTGAACCATTAGAAAAAGATTCTGAGCGTTTGAAACATTTTTATTCATGTCATTTTCACATAAATTTGCAACCATGATACAAGAATGTAACACAAGAATATGGAAGTGCAGTGAAGAATACAAAGCTAGTGTATGAATAATTATAAATAACTTTTCAGAGAAAGATGCATAGATTTTAAAAGAAAGGATCTTTGAAGAATTGCAGTAAATGTTTAAAAAATCCTGCAAGAAGTTAAGAGTGGCTTTTCACTGAATTTGTAACATTTAGTTGCTTATTCCTGACAGCATTTTTTTCTATTCAAGTTAAAATACGTAAGCACCATTGTAATATCTGGAATGTGAAAAGAATGTTTTTGCTGTTTTGTAAGGCACAGGGTAGACCACTTTCAATGAAAGGGTAAGCTGCTTCAGTTAAGTCCAACAAAAATTATAGGAATGTACAAAAAATTGGCTCACTGAAAAAAAATGCACATTATTATTTTTGCCATCAGAAATTCCTTAGATTTAATCATGGATCATGAAATGCTTGGAATAGTAAAGTTTTGTATAATAGAAGCCCAATTTATGAAACAGCCAATGAGTGAAAAAGTCAGTCTGTGAACAATCTCCATGCTTAATGTGTTGTCCAGTTGGAAAGTGAAGAGATCTGATTATTCTAAGATGTGGTCCGCTAATTCTTCAGTCTTCTAGGGACCAGAGGAAGATTTCCAAATTACAGTGGTTATTCAGAAATCAGTATTTTTTCCCCCTATTAGATTAACTTTGGCAATCTACATCCCAGCTGGGGCCTGAATCCAAAAGTGCTAAATAGTTCTGTTTATAATTTAAGTAACAGCAGAGAAGGAAAATTTTGTAATGGAATAGTAACCTGTATAGCATAGTTACCCAGAGCATCAGGCAGGCCATTCCTACCACTTTAGCTGCCACCCCGGAGCCATCAGCTTTGCTGAGACTCTGCTCCTCTCAGTAGTCACCAGTTCCTTAATGCCAGCCATATTTTTTCCCCTATTGCTGCCAGTTTAGTACGTTCAAAAAGAGCCTACAGGTAAGCAAACTTAGTAGCATCTGTGTATATCATATAGGAACTATAGTTGTTGACGTGTGAAAGGATCCAGCTTATATTAATGTGTATTGTTAGAAAAAGGGAAATTTGATACCATTTTTCCTGTCCTAGAATCCTGGGTTTTGTAGTTCTGTGAGGTTCTTATTCTCTGCCAAAGAACTCTGCTGCACTGAACTAAAAATCCAAGGCTACCATAGAACAAAGACACAGCCAGTTAAAGCAGTATGGCTATACTGAATGGCTATAAAAGTGTTGTGTTGGAACATGTCAAGACTGATAGTTCAGCACCCGTGAGAACCATCAAAGATAAAGATTCACTGGCAAGTTGAAAGAACAAAATCCTTCACATCAGACTACACAGAAAGTACGTTGTTGCCCCAAATGTGAGGACAAATCTAAATTTATACACGGGTTACAGCACTAACAGGGTAAAACCCAGCTGTGCCTGTCTGCAGGTAGAATTGATTCCTCTTATATACTGCACCTGTTTGCACTCCTACGGTTTGCTCTGCAGTGTTACAGAACAGATTTGGGGAGATAAAGGGGAAGGAAGAGGAACGCCCATTCTGGAAGTAGAAATGTGTGATGGATCTATAGATATCTGGATGTTACCCAGATGATCTGAAACATGCACAGTGCACCCTCTTTTGGCGCAATCACACAAATACAAAGTTGTGTGAAGCATTGCTCCCATTATTGTCAATGGATGCAACAGGTATGTGCCTACATTTTTTGTTTTATACAGGGGGCCCTGGAATGGAATCATTGCATATGCAGCAGGCATACCGTATTAAACATAAGCCAAACAATCAAATGAATCCAGGAAAGAAATCAAGAACTATCTTATACTTCAAGTTTACTGTATCAATTTTTACATATTGTGCTGTAGGCTCTATTTCAGAGGAAGGAACTAGCAAAACCACCTCAGTTTTCCTTGCCTAAAAAAACCTGTGAAATTCATGGGGTCACCACAAGTCAATAGGCAACTTGAAGGCATATGCACATTATGTGGAATGCAGTCAAAAATTCAGCAGTTTTTCTAGTTAATTTAGCAAAGCCAACACAAGAGTATTAGAGGATTCTTTCAGCAAACTGGTAACAGGGAGAAGACTTCAGTTATAAATTATTTCATACGGGGCTGAGGGCTCTTCTATATTTTATGGTTAAACGGGGTTTCCTGGAAAGAAGGAATAATTCTTCGACACATAAGTAATCTGCTCACTTCTAAATATTTCTGGTTTGTCCACTAAACTGCCAGTACATGCTATGTTGCACATGTCAGGAATTATTATTGTATAGTACTATAGTATTAATTATACATATTACTCTATGTGTAGAAGTTTTTCAAAAACTTCATTCCATCTATCTAGCTAAACAGATAGTTTAAAAGTACAGTACTCTGTAAGATCCTGGAGAACATATATGCTAAATCATCAGCCCCATTCTGAAAAGCCAACCTTGCTGTAGGACACCACTTCGATATATTATTGTTGTTCTTTTAATCAGTCTATTTTTAATATAACCAAATGAATTAAGTTTACTTAAAATAATGAAACATATCAAGAAATATAAAGACTGTAAACTTTCATAATAATTTTATGCTGTACATACAATCAGCTTTAATCTAATTTGCCCAAATCCAGATGTTTCTATACACAAAGCATTAAAGCACTGCTTCTTAAGAAATGAATAGTGCTTTTATACCTAATTTTTTTAAAATACTGATGGAAACTTCATTCCCCAGCTGGTCCAGATTTTGCCACATGATCACTGTTCTTTCCTATTCCTGTTATGATTGCAATCCAAAGAAATGTAAAATTACTCCCATGATCCCAAAGAGCCTTTGGACAGCAGTGTCCTGGCCATATAGGAAAAAAATTCCCAAAAGGGAAGCAATTTTGTGAAACCACAGAAAAGAAATTACCTTTTAAAAACAGTATATTAGCTTCCATCAGGAACACATGAACCATCAGGTGCAACCTAAAGCAGCTCTTTGGATCTCAGCCTGTGTGAACACTCTTTAGGTTGTTTTTAAAACTCATTCACAGACAGTATACTGCTTTCCAGTAGTCAAAGTGAAGACATTTCTGTGAATAGAAAAACTTCCTGGAGAATTTGAAATTCTGTGTATAAAGCACCAATCTCACTGCTGTCAAACGTTGAATGCATTAAGCAACACAGTTGATTCTGAAGAAGGTCTTAATGCTTCAGACTTCCATTAAAATTCTTTGTATATACTCTGGTCCTTTTTAGGTTTTCAAAAGTTTTTACATCCTATCTCAGTTTATAAAATAATTGTTTTGCAACACTTTGGGCACGATTCATACATTTTCTTTCAGCTTAATATCTATTAAAAAGAAAAAAATATTATTTAAGTACAACACATCATAACAGAAGTACTGAACAGATAATTAGAAACAGCCATTAGTTTTAAAAGTTAAGCTAAATGTTCAAGAAGTTACTTTTCTTCTGCTTAAATTCATATGATTGACAAATGGGAGACTGAATAAAAGTTGACATTCATTAGTGTTTTTACTTAGGGTTTAAATACAATCTTAAAATATGTTTTGTTTTGTTTTCAAACTGAAACACGCCTAGTTCTTAAAGTAAAGGAGCTGTTTCAGACTGTTGTTTTGAAAGAAGATTCTTAGCACAGTGAGTAGCTGTGACAAATTCTTCTTTCAGCTCTGCTGATACTATAGCTGATTTGTAAAAGTCCTACTGTTCTACTTGTTTGACTTCCACAAACTGACACTGCTAAGAATACAAACAATTTTGAGGAAGCCTTCTTAGTTTGTTGATTCTGTAAACTGACCATAAGGTTGGGCTGCTAGTGGCAAAAACAAGTTCGGTTGATTGTTTGGATGAATAATGTATATATAGAAGTACTATTAATGGTGATAGTATGGATAAATCCCTTAATAATGCATTCCTGAGAACAATTTGGAGGACAAAGCAAACACAGAAACTTATAAGTAAGGCACCAAGGCAAAAGATGCACTGACTATAAATGCTTAGCATTTAATACCCAGAAGGTACAAGATGCCATCTGATCTTGGAAACCAAGTAGAGTCAACCCTGGTTAATATTTGGATGGGAGGCCACCAATGAACACCAGGTGCAGTAAACTGTATTTCAGAGGAAAGAACTGGCAAAACCACTGCTGAGTATACCTTGCCTTTAAAAACCCTATGTTATTTAAGGTGTCATCATAAGTCGCCCAAGTATTAATCTGCTTAGCTTCCAAGACCAGATAGGATCTAGTACCTTTACATATTTAGACCACAAAAATGGACTTAGTTCCCACTTCTGATTCTACTTTTTGTATAACCATGTTGCCAAAAAGAGTAACTCATTAAGGTGATTATATTACTTCCAAAAGGTAATGTTACTCCCATTAGAGGTAATTTGTTACTTCTGAGCTTTGGATGTCTTGCCCATTGATCATGTTGCTGCCTCGGAATGTGGTGGAGTCTCCTTCTTTGGAGGTTTTTAAGCAGAGGCTGGATGGCCATCCGCTGGGAGTCCTTTGATGTGTTTTCCTGCATAGCAGGACTGGATAGCCCCATGGTCTCTTCCAGCTCTGATTCTATGGACCACATTCCTCTCTCTCCGTGTGCACATTTACATGAAGAAAGTAAGTAGTATGCTACAGGAACTTTTATATTTGCTGAAAAAAGTACTATCCCAGAAATCATTGGCAGCTATATTTGCATTTAACTTAATTTGCACTTTTGTGTCTTCATGAAATTGTGAGTCTGTTGGATGGCCCAGAGCAGCAAGCTCTCAGAGCCTTTGTATGTAAAGGTCAAGTTAACATGGTTATTTGCTTGGAGTTCCTTGACAATCTACTCCATGGTGTTCTAAAGATGCTCTGTATGTGGAATGGATAAGCAGTATCTAGAGAATTTGTAAATGCAAGCCAGAAATAACAGCTGAAGTTCACTAAGTCTGTGCAGCAGTAGGAATGTACAAATCCCTTTAAATCCCCCAAACAAGATCTCTAAGGGAGAAGTATTTCAGAAAGAATCCAACACGACTGTCTCACATTGGCAAGTAACTCAACACTTGTATTATTGTAGGTTCATTCTAGGCCATTCAATTACCCTGATCTTATGAAAAACCAAAGTGTATCATTTAACTTTTCAGTGGCTCTAATCTTAAAGCAAAGCAGCTGTGTAATTAAGGAAAATGGACACACACTGACCCAGTTCCAGATATAACTCTAAACTAGGGGTGGGAATTATATGACTTCCTACCTGGTCTTCTTTCAGGGGTGGAGGAATAGGAGAAGGTCAGCAGTCACCCAAGTTCCCACTGGTGGCCAATACAGCCCCCTAAATTCCAACAGTTGCCCCTCACCAGATTTAAATGATAGCTTGTTCAAACAACTGAGGACTATAAACCACATTTTTATCTTGCTTTTTTCCCCCACAAATACATTACATTCACATGTGAGTTCTTCCAAATTCAGACATAAGGTAAAACTCATTTAGTTTAATGGAGTTAACTTTCAATTATATGAGTGCAGAAGGAAGGAAGAAGGTACTCTCATGCCTGATGTTATATCTCAGTAGTTTAATATTAACTCTGACAGGTTTGTTCTCTGCTTCGTCATTTTTCTTAAATACCATGCACATATATATGTAAAGAAAAACACAAGATAAAACTGGAAAGTACTTACGGTGAAATTGTGCAACCAGAAGCATATGCATGGTGGCCTGTATAGCGGATATCACAACGTACTATGTTGTTGGAATAGTCTGATTCTGGTACCAGATAGCTAGGGTTTACACTAACCTGCAAAAGAAATATGTGCTATATTTTGCAGTCTCATATACATATACTTTGCATATAATTTTTATTAAGGCATTTTTATTACCTTTAAAATGTAATTTCCAGGTTTTACATCTGTAATATCAATCCATTGGCAGTCTATGTCAGCATTGTATGTGTCGTAACAGCCAGGACTCAGTCCCTAGAATTGTAATTTAGAAACAAGTAGAAGTGTTGACTAGTTGCAGTTTCTCAGCAAATCACAAACTAACACATTAATCTTTATATTAACATTGCACTGCATTTTTTGAAAATCCAGTAATTTCTTTGCAACTCGTTTTATATGGATATGTGGAATATAGTAAGAATGTCTGTTAGTTTGGATCTAGAGATGTTTTGTGTGAGTAAAAATGCATCTGAACCTTTGTAATGCAGCTGTATCAAATCATCACAGTTTCTTGTCTTCTTGACAATTTCCCTTGCCCTACAGATCCAGGAGGGCGCCAGGCAGGGAAGAGCTAGCAAACCCCCACTCTGTTAGCCAAATTTTGCTTTTTATTTCTGGATCTAATCCCATTTTTATTTTGTCCCTTATGCAAAGGATACACTAAGGTATCTGCTGTAATAATAAAAATTATTACCACTGTTGTATTTCTAAAGAAGATTTATTCATTTTTTCATCTCAATATCAGGACCAGAGGTCTAAAGCCTAGCATAATAGTTTTGCCACTTTAGGGATCCAAAAATTTGATCATCTTCATCCCATTTTTGTCTCAAAGTAAGCCAACAACTTGCACTGGAGTTACTGAGTAGAATAACAGGATTTATGCTGGTCTCTGTCCAACCCTCACTGCAATTTAGTTGGAGTAAAGAAAAGTTTAACTTAGGAAACATATTATTGTCCTGAAATGACAGCTTCATTTAAGCTGTGAACATACAGTTCTTTGGGTTCTATATAATATGTGAGGTCCAGTCTGTTTCTCCACCCTGAAATCATTGCAAGTGGTGTCTGACTGCCCCTATGAAAAGTACAATGTTTGGCTAGAGATGGTGTGTCACTTGGCAAGAGTTAAGTACTTGCTATGGAGAAGGAGGTCATGGGTATATTGAGTGCTGGCAGCTAGATGCATTTTTTTTGATCTGGAATCTGGACGTAGTCTTCAGTTGCTGAGGAAAATGCTTCATAACAAGCACAGGTCTTGAAACAAATGAAGCCACAAGAATTTTAAAAGAATGCAAAGTAGCATTAGACATTTCTGTTTGCAGAGTGGTATATAAACTGCAAAGACTTTCAATGGACAATTGCCAGTTGTCCCCACACTTACTATGTTGCCATGATCCATGGCAATCAATACAGAGCTAGCCATAGAATGTGTATTGAAACTTGCTGCCACTGCAATACAGTGCCTCCAAAAGTGCAAACCTGTAACTTAAATGTTAAGTGTCTAATGCTGAAAGTAGGGATAGGAGGATCCAGGACATACTGATGTCTACATCCAGCCAAAATAATAGAAAAGCATCTCTGGTTTTACACAATATTTTGGTGAAACACATATTAATGCAAGAACGCTCAACAAACTATAATGTGCTGCATAAACTATGAAAGCAGGCACTCTCAAGACCTAGCCAATACTAATACAAAATACTGATGGGCTGGAAGCAGAGTCTTGATTCACATGCATCAGTGGAAGAGTCAAGAAGTGGAAATATTTGTCACTGCTTCCTTTCCCCTGCAGCCCCTGAAGTGCCTCCTGAAAGCTACTCTGAAGTTGTTGAGGCACTCTCCCTCACCTCCTAGTGTCTTTCATGATTTATCTAGTTGCCTTTAGTTCACTGAACACATAACCCAGGATTATCCCATTGCATATAAGAAAGTGTACGAAGAATATTTCGTGAACATTGCCCTTAGAACATATAATTTCATTGGCACTTACTTTATTTTCAGTACTTGATATAATACAATATTATGTTTCTAGTTATATTACATTTCCGGTTTTCACATCTTTGCAGCAACAACATATTGCTTAATTATCACAGACACTTATGATTGTTAAGTGTTACACATACAGTGTTTCCTACTGTATAACACAAATGCAAAAAACCCTTTATGAATACAGTCCAGCATACTAAATTATTTATTTCTATTGTTTCCTATGACATCTCTCAAGTGATACTCTATCTGCAGTGTATCATATCATGATTTAATCAGAGAAATTACAATACAATTAGCTATTTAGCAGATTACTGACAGAAAGTATTGTGGCCTGAATCCTATTGTAAATCCCAACTAGAAGAGACCCACTGGATTAATGGAATTTATGTAAACGTTGACTCATCATTCAAAAAGTGATTGAATAGGCATGCCCTATCTGGTACTACCAAAAGGATTCATGCCTCTGGATATACATGGAGGTGAGTCTACAACTGTGATTTTTAACTGGACTGAATATGGAAAGGTCCAGGAATATGCAAATATCCGCAACAAACCCTATTTCCATGTTTTCTTTAAATCAAAACAAAGAAATAAATTTCTTGAAAAATCACCATCTATACAATCTTTAGGCATCTCCTAAAGTTATGGTTGGCTTCCAGAGTTCTAGTTGCCAATACTTTCAATTAGCAACACATACTTCTGATTATAGTGTGCATACAGAACAACTATTCAAACTTTTTAAAGTCCTTTTCAAGCACAAAGATTTGAATATGATAATGAACCATCCCCAACTGACAACAAACATCAATGTCCTTCTGCTAAATATGTGAACTTGGTATAAAACAGATATAGCACAAACATGTAGGGAAATTCCATTCCTGGAAACCTAGAAATATGTTTTTGAGTCTACAACAAACATTTTTGGAAGACTACTCAAAGTCGCACAGAAAATCAGTCTAGATTCTAGAATCAAAAGCTAGATTTTTGTGAAAAGGAAGTAATGCATTATATTCTTCACAGGGGCATGTACAAATGATTACTTGAATAAAAAAATCAGATCGATAAAACAATTTATAAAAGTAATGCTATCCAATAAAGCATGTAAGTGTTCACATAAATTCATTTTGTCCTAAACCAGTGTGAGATCCTGTATGGTATAGTCCTTAGAGGCTGTACTAAGGCTCAGCAAGTCCAGATTCTATTCTCCAATCAGCTGCAAAACTCACTGGATTGATCTTGGATCACTCATGCTGTCCCAGCCTGACATACATCACTGGGTTATTGTGAAGATAAACCAGGCCAGAAGACAGCTATGTACACTGCTTTGAGCTCACTAGAGGAAAGATGGGTTATAAATAGCCAAGACTGGGCTGATAAGCCTTACATTTTGTTCTAATCAAATGTGAGCCAATCTTTGGCTAAACTGCCACTGAGGCATTACCCTATGGCAGCAGATATTTTGCATTTATATCCTCAGCCTGCTGTGGTACATGAACTTAGCTCGACTACCAAAGACTTTAAAGGGTCCATCGATTCTAAAACAGCCTTAAGCATTACTCTTGATTCCTAATTATCTTTTTTTTAGAGAGGACCCACCTTAAGCCTACAGGTGGAGAAATAGAAGTTTATAAAACTGCCTATGCTGATATCTCCTGGTACATTAAAACTGGTAATTCAAATCAGTTTGCATTTTAACAGCAAAAGGGATAGTTTATAAGTAAATGTATCTTACCTGGGTATGTGCAGTACATGCATATCGCCTATAATATCCATAATCACAAGATGTGTCTTCAAGGCAAAAGCTTGCTTTGTGTCCTTCAGCTACCCTCCTATGTGAGTTTGCTTCAAGCAAGTCATAATGGCTGAATTCATCCATACTGTGATAATGTCTATCAAACCACAAGTAAAACAAATTAATAAGTTTGCTTTTGCCTACAAGTTATACCAGTAACCATAATAATAATCCAATGAAATGGCCCGAAGAATTGGTCATTAATAAGACGCATAATACTGCAATATTCGAAACTAACTGGTTAATACTCTGTGGTTCAGAGGCAATGTTCTTAGGAAGTTGGAATATTCAACCATCGTACAAAGAATATAACTTTAAAAAATAAATAGATGTATATAATTAAATTTCTTTAAAAGCAAGGCAACATACAAACATTATTTTGATAAGTGTAAGCAGCACCCAAAGTGTTATAAATAATCTAGCTGTTATCTTCCAACATTAACCAAAAATGCTTACCTTGTACTCTATAAATTCTGAACACTCGTATCTCTGAAACATTTGCATTCAAGAGTAAATGCTTTAACTTAGGAAAAATAATTTGGAATTCATGTTAAGCTCCATTGTGTTAACTTGCCTCATGGTTTAGTTTAAACAAGGGGGCTTTGCTATGTTTGCAATTATTCCTTGTTTGTATTCTGAAAGTCATTTTTTTTTACTACTATATTATTCCATTCACAATGGAGTAGCAGGGAATATATTATGTATGTATGTATGTATGTATGAATGAATGAATTTCAACCAGCCATGGCCAGGATTCAAGGGGCTAGTCTGCTGTCAAAACTGCTTCCCTCCATGGAAGCAGAATGGAGATGATGTTCCTCTCTCCCTTCAGACCTCAATACACTCTGTAAACAGACTCCAAAGGGTTAGGAAACCATGTGAAATTTCCCAAAGGGTTTTGTTTTGGACCATGTGCAGGACTGCAGGAGAAGAGAACAAAGTTCTATCACACTAATAGCCACTATTATAACACTGGAATGAGTTCTATGTCAGCTTTTTGTTTCCATCATAGTCTTCTGTTGTTGCTTATGGATACAGATGGGCCAACCGAATCCTCAAATCCTTGGCAAGGATTCGAGATTCAGGAATCCAAATCCTGCAGCAAAAATGGCAAATCAAATCTTTTGAATCCATCAACCAAGTTTGTTTTTTAGTTTTTTAAACTGGTGCCTCTGAGGCGCACCAAAAGTCTGATTGGCCAGCAGGCCCCTGGGCATGCGAAAATTGTGGCATAAAGCCACGTGTGCACACTGGAGGCTCCCTGTGCTCGCTGGCTCATGCTGCCTGTGTCCGCTGGGGCTGCCTGCTTCTGTCCACTCATGCTGCTTGTGCCTGTGGCTGCCTCCCTCTGCAAGATAATATAATTATTCTACAGTTCTCCCCAGGGGCTATGGCATGGCCAAGGGCGCTGGCATCCCTCTGGGGCAGCCATGTCTGGCCATCACCTATGGAGAGGAAGGCTGGCATCCCTCTTGATCACGTGGCTGGACCTGCTCTGGCCCTGTGCGCTTTCCTGAGATCTCCGGTGGCCCTCCAAGTGGTGACTGCAGGGCAGATTAGCTCCATTCCCACAATTTCTGCCTGGAAGTGATGCCTCTGAGATCAGCAAAGCGCGCAAGGCTGGAGCGACCTGGGTCAGGCAATTGCCACTCACTTCAGCCTTGCTCGCTTTACTCGGATCGCGGGCCTCCCTTCCCAGAGGCGATCACAAAAATGGAGCTATCTCGCCCCACAATCGCCCACCGAGAGGGACCCCACAATCTGAGCTAAGCAGGCAAGGCAGGAATGTTTGGGAATAGCCTGGCAGAGTCGCTTTAGTCCTGTCCGCTTTGCTCAGATCACGGGTGTTCCTTCTGAGAGGTGGTCACGGGATTGGTTAGGCGCTTTCCCAAGGTCACTGCCTGGAAGGCTGGCAATCTGAAGAAAGCATGTGAAGACTGAACTGCCTCGCCTGCTTAGCTCAAATCATGACTGTCCTTCTGGGTGGTGATCGTGGGGTAGGTTAGACCCTTTCCCATGATCGCCGCCTGGAAGGAGGGCTGGCGATCTGAGCAAAGGGTGCAAGGACTGAGCTGCCTCACCCACTTTGCTCGGATCATGGCCATCCCTTCTGGGCAGCAGTGACAGGGTTGGTTAGGCATTTTCCCAAAATCGGCACCTGGAAGGGAGGCTAGTGATCTGAGGAAAGCAGGCGAGGACTGAGCTGCCTCGCCTGTTTTGCTCAGGTCACAGCCATCCCTTCTGGGCAGTGGTCACCGGGTTAAGTTAGGTGCTTTCCTGAGATTTCCCCCAGGAAGGGAGGCCGGCTATCTGAGCAAAGCTGCCTGTATCCGCTGGGGCTGCCTGCATATGTCCGCTCTTGCTGCCTGTCCCCATTGCTGCCTCACTCTGCAAGGTAATAATCTCTATTCTTTTTG
>CAOKZL010002932.1:0-141902 GCA_948472985.1 Iguana delicatissima
ATATGGTTCTTCAATTTTAAAGGGGGAAAATTTTTTGACGCCCTTTTTCCCCAGTTTTTTTTCCCAAGGGGGGACAATATCTTCCACTCATCGTATTTTTTTTCCCCCATTTTCGGGGGACCCTATTATTTTTCAGTTTCCCAAACTATATCCAAAAATTTTTAGCAACCAATTTTCAATTTTGGACCCCGTTGAATTTAAAACCTGTGATAACATACCCTTTCCAGCGGTTATCATATATAAAAGTATTTTCTTTTTTGAATTTTTCGTATAAAATTTTCTACCCATATTAAGAAAAATTTTTTTGGAAAGAAAAAATTTTAATTTTAAAAATACATTTTACTTCGTTATGTCCCTTCCACCCAAAAATTTTTTCTTTTTTACAATGCCACCACATATGATATAATGTACCCTTCTTTCCACATTTCCAACAAAGATCACTCACTTTTTTTGCATCTTTTAAATTTGAACCAAAAGGGAATATACCACCTAGGGAACATTTTAACATAATTTTCCTTCAAGTTTTTTTTAAAAAAGTGTTTGTCCATGATCTTTCCCCTCTTCAAAAAGTAATTACTTGGTCATGCCCCTTTTTTTCATTGTATTTTTAAAATAAATTTGTTCATTTAATAATCTCAAAAGAATGCTAAAATTTTAAATTTCCCCTTATTTTTTAAAATCGGTTTTAAAATATTATAAAAATTTCTTTTAACTTCATTTCCCTTCAGTTATTCTACCCTTTTTTTATATTTTTCCTTTAATTGCAAAAATAATAACCAATGCATCTGCCAACCCGGGGAATAAAATTCTTTTATTTAAAAGTAATTTTTATGGGTTTTACATTTAGTAAATCTTTGTATATGATCCAAGTATTTATTTGGGACTTTTTTAAAAAAAGGCCTCGTGAGATAAACCCCAAAAGTGGAATTTTTAAATATAAAATTCTTTTATATTTTAACCACACTGTAATTAAATCTTCTTAAAATGGGGCCCCCTTTAAAAATTTTTTTCCCCTAAGGCCTTGCCATACCATAGGTAGGCATACCATCCAAAAATAATTTCCCCCCCCCCCCAACGTTAAAAATTATGTTTTTTTAAAAATAATCCACTAATATCCACTCTAAACAATTTGAGTAATAATATAATTTTAGATTTGGGAATCCAATTACCTCCCTCTTTACCATCTTCTAAGATCTTATATTTTATCCTGGGCCCCCTTTTCCCCTTTTTTATAAATTTCCAGTTGTCCATTCCCCTTCCTCAAAAGGTTTTTCATTCAATATTATTGGAATTTTTTGGGAAAAAAAAAATTAAAATTTTTGGGAAAAAAGACATTTTAACCACAGCTATCCTACCCATTAAAGATAATTCCAAATTTTGCCACGTCTCAAGTTCCTTCTTAAGTTCATTCCCAAAATTTCCTTTTAAAATTTGTTATCAAATGGGTTTACATTTTTTTTTGTAAAATTATTCCAAGGTATCTTACCCGTTTACCCAACAAATTTCCTGTTACTTTTTTTTTTTTTCCTGTTTTTTTCTTGTAGAAAATATTTCTAGTCATTATTTTCGTTTTTTGTGTATTTTTTTTATAACCTGAAAAAAAAAATTTTGTCAATTTTTTCCTTAAATATATCTACACAAACAATAGGATTTTCCCTAATAAAAATTCCCCAAATTTTCTGCGAAACCCCCTTTTTCTTTTGTTCAAAAACACCATAAAGTTGTTAAAATTTGCCAAAGCTTATTAATCAAATTTTAAAAAACCCTAATAAAAAAAAGCGGTGCCAAAGGACATCCCTGGTTCCCCCTTTAATTTTAAGGGTAGTTTCTCCATGTACTATTATTATAGCTTTTTGATTATTATAAAAGCCATTACCCCCCCTTTTTTGTCCCCAAAATTTTATGCCCTTTTAAAAGTTTGCTCTAAAAAAGCCCAAAACCCATAAAAGGGTTTTTTCCATAAAGGGAAAACAAAAAACCACTTTCTTTTCGTTAGTTAGGGAAATACTAAATTTATTTTAAAAAAACTGTCCAAATATTATTTTTTAATAACCTTCCAAAAAACCTTTTTGAGGGGGAAAAGCACTTTTTTTTAACCTTTTTTTTAACACAGTCCAAATATTTTATATTACATTTAAAAAAAGGGGGAAAAGGTCTATAGTTACCTAAATCTTTAAATCTTTCCCCTCTTTGTGAATCAATGTTATGTTTGCTTCCCCCATGATGGGGGTCATGTAGTTTTACTTATTTTTATTCACAATTTCATATAATGGACTTATTAATTTGGCCTGAAATGTTCTATAAACAAAAGCAGTAAAACCATCCGGTCCTGGGGCCTTACCTAATTTTTTTCTGAATTGCTTGCATGATTTCCTCTTTTGTTATAGTTTTTTTTTTTGCTCATCAGTAATCTTTGCACCCCCTTCTCTTAAATATTTCTCTATCTTGTTTCTCTTATTTTATTATTCCAGGGGCAGCATATAAACCTCTATAAAACCCTCAAATGCTTTTCCCAATGTCCTCTTGTTTAACCAATATTTCTTATTCTCAATTATCTGGTATAAAAGGGTTTTTCCCTTTTTTTTTCCCCCTTTTTAAAAAACCCTTGTTCACTTTATTTCCAAAAAAAAATTTTTTTGTCTTAAATTTCAAATTCCTTTTCCCCCTTTTATAGGGGTTTCCCGTATTCATATTTGCTTTTGTAGTACCCTAATCTCATCTGAATTTTAATATTACCAGGGGGAAAGTTTTAAATATCTTCTAATTTATAATTTCCTTCCCTCAAAAATTTTTACCCTTTTTTCCCTTTTCCCCTTTCTTAAGCTTTATATCTTCTTGTGTTAAAAAATTTTTTAAAACCCCCTTTTCCCCGCCTCCCACAAAATTTCATTAGGATCCCTTATTCAAATTTTTTTCAAAAACCCTTTTCAAATTCTTTCCCTTTTCCCTTTTTTATTACCCCTCATCTTTCAATAAATTCCGAAATTTTTCCCTTATAACCCAATTTGGTTTTCCAAGTTATTGTCAAAGGGGGATGGTCTTATCTAATTCTTGGACCTGTTTTATTTTTTTATTTGTTAATAATCATTTTTGTAGTCCAAATCATGTCTATCCTAGACCAAGTCTTATATATTTCTGAAAAATAGGTGTATTCAATTTGATCCTCATAGAGGTTTCCCGCATTTTACTAACATCAGCTCCTCTATCATATCAAAAAAAGTTTTAGGGGAAAAAAATTTTTTTTTTTTTTTCCCCATTTAATGAAGACCTATCTAATTTTTTAAAGGGAAACCCGTTTCCCGTCCCCCATAATCATAACATTTTGGGGGCCCCAAATTTCCCATATTCCTTAAAATTTCATATAGAATTCATTTTTATTTTCCAATGGGGGATAAACTCCCCCACCAATAATTTCATACCCGCCATCTTAAAACTCACTCCAAGTATTTCCCATTTTCATCATTCATAATTTCCTTTTTCCTCATATTTTAGATTCACATATAAGCACCCCTCTCTTTTTTTTTCTGACCCCAAAAAAACTGTCCCAGTTTATTATTATTTAGCATTTGTTTTCCTTTTTTGTTATATGGGTTTCTTTTCAACAAATATCAGTTTTTTGCTTTTCTAAATAATGAAAAATTGCTTTCCTTTTTATTATAAAATTTTTCCCTCTAACATTCCAAGTTAATAATTTTAAACCCCCATTTTACTTTAATTTAAACCCAGATTATACTTTATTCCGTTATCTCTTTTAAAAAATTTTCTTCTCCCCCTTTATCCAACTCTTCTTATCTTGGTCACGTGTTACTTCTTCCGTTTTTTTGTTCTAGATATTTTTTAGGGATTCCCCCCCCCTTTCCTCAAATCGGTTTTCCTGTCCATGTTCCCCCTTTTTTTTTTACGTCCTTTCCCCTTCTATTTTTGGGCTTTTTCCCCTTTATTTTTTTTTGTCGTCCCTTTCAAATTTTTTTAGAAAATTTTTCAGCCTTAATATAGAGTTAATTACATGTTTCCTTTGATTATACATAATATTACCCCTTTAACTTCCCCCATCTGTAAATAATATTGTTTCTCTTCAATTCCTGTATCAAAAAATTATAGTCTTTCCTCCTTTTCAGTACTTGTGATGGTACGTCTTTAAAGATTTTTAAAAATTTCCCTTAAACAACCAATTTATTTTGATAACTTCTTTTAATTTTATAAAACTCCCACCCTTTTTTGTACCAAATAAAACAATGTCACGGGGAAAAATTAATTTTGGGGTTTAATGTTTAAAATTTTAAAAATTCCGGGAATTTCAAATTTCCCTCTGTTCCATAGGCCAATCAATAAACTTTGCTAGGGCTGGGACAAACCCCAAAAAAGGTTTTTTCCCCTTCCAATTCTGTCAAAAATCTGATCTTAATGCACTTCTCCCTATATTTTCCCTTTCCGCCAATGTATTCTGTCTTTCTACATGCTTTAGCCATACCTTCCAAATGTCCAGTTTTTTTTTTCCAATTCATTGCTGTTCCTGTACCCTTTCCCCACTTTTATTCCCTTCCCCCCTGTTTTTACCCCGTTTTTCCCAATTTAAAAGTCACATTTTTCCCAAATTTCCCTTTTTCCCTCTCCTTTATTTCCCCTTTTTTAAATTCCGTTGTAAGTTCCTTCATCTCTGGGGATATTAATCATTTTTCTTTTAAACCCCTTCAATAACAATTGCTGTGGGTTTCCCTCTCCATTAAGACCTCCTTTAGAAAACGTTGGAGTCTCAACCCACCCCTTTTTTCTCCCCGCTGCCACCTTTTAACCCACTTGTTTTCCTTTTTTCTATTTTCAATCAAAAAGGGGAGCTACACAAAATTTTCATTTTTTTATTTTATTTTATACTTATTTATAATTATTTGTTTTTTTTTTTTTATTTTATTTCCCCCTCTCCTTCCCCTTCCCCCCCTCTTTTTTATCTTTCTTTTTTTTTTCTGTCTTTTTTACTTCTATATCCCTAATTCTATTTTATATCTATTTTAATTTAAATATTATTTATTTATTACTTATTAATAATTACTTATTAAACTAAACTTTTTTAGTTTCCCAATTGATTTCTCAATTTATTGATTTCCCCAAATAAAAAAAATAATAAAAAAAATAGATGTTATCCAAATGAATGTTAAATATAAATATTAGAAAAAACTAAAAATTTGGGGGAAATTTTTTAAAAATTCAAAAAATAAACCAAATTTTTTAAGGGGGGTTTAAACCCAGTTTTTTTTATTTTTTTTCCCCAATTTTTACAAAAATATTTTAATTTTTTAGCTTTAATTTTTTTTATTTAAATTTAAACCAAAAAATTTTTGCTTTTTTTTTAACCATTTGGTGCCGGTGTTTATATTTCTTGGTGTCCTTGGTTGGATCATCTGAATTAACTCAATAAGTACAGGATAGAAGGAATGTTTGGGCATAAGCTATAGAGATATAGAGCCATAACGTGAGTTTAGTCCCATCTAGTGGAAATAAGAAGCAGGTTTTCTAATTTTTTCCCTTTTTCTTTTTTTTTTTCCCTTTTTAGGTAGCTTTAAGGTAATTTCGGATATATTAATAATAATTGTACAACAACAAAAAAAAACCAGACAGATAGGAATAATATAAAATAGTAGATATAAAGCATTTGGTATTAAGTAGTAAGCTGAATTAATATAGTAGTGGGGAAAATAAATACTGTACATTAAAATTGGTTTAGTAGAATTTAGAATTCCCCATTTTTAGCTTTCTAATATTTATATTTAACATTCAGTTTGGATAACATCTATTTAATTTAGTTAGTTTATTTATTTAGGAAATCAATAAATTGAGAAATCAATTGGGAAACTAATAGATTAGTTTAATAAGTAATTTTTAAAAAAAGTAATAAATAAATAATTTTAAAAATTAAAAATAGATATAGACAAAAAGAATTAGGGATATAGAAGTAAGAAAGACAGAAAAGAAAGAAAGATAGAAAAGAGTGGGGGAAGGAGGAAGGAGAGGGGAAATAAAATAAAATAAAAAAACAAATAATTATAAATAAGTATAAAATAGAATAGATATAAATAGGAATTGTGTAGCTCTCCTTTGATTAGAAAATAGAAAAAGGAAAACGAGTCGGGAACCCCCCCAAGATGGCAGCGGGGAGAAAAAGGTGGTTCAGACTCACATACGCTTTCTCAAAGGAGGTCTTCAATGGAGATGGACCCACAGCAATTGTTATTAGAAGAGGTTAAGAAGATACAAACCCTATATGCGTAGAGATGAAGGAACTTACAACGGAAGTTAAAAAGGAAGTAAAGGAGATGAAGAAGGAATTGGAAAATGTGACATTTAAATTGGAAACGGTGATTAAAGACGTGAGAAGTGTGAAAAAAAAGTGTGGAAGAGGTACAGGAGACAGCAATGAATTTGGAAAAAAGAACTGGACATCGGGGAAGGTATGGCTGAGCATGTAGAAAGACAGAATACATTGGCGGAAATGAAATATAGGGAGAAGTGCATTAAGATCAGAGGTTTAAACAGAATTGGAAGAGGAAGAACCTTTAAAAACAGAGTTGCCCACCCCTTAGCAAAGTTTATTGATTGGCCTATGGAACAGATGGATGTTGAAATTGACCGAATATTTAGAATTAATTCACTAATCGCCCGTAAGAGGACTGTTCCCCGGACATTGTGGTTTATTTGGCCCGTAAAGGGTAAAGGAGTTGAAAAATTCATCGAAGTTATCAAAATAAATTGGTTGTTGAAGGAATTGAATTAAATTTTTAAAGACGTACCATCACAAGTACTGAAAAGGAGGAAAGACTATAATTTTTTGATACAGGAATTAAGAAAAAATATTATTTACAGATGGGGGAAGTTAAAAAGGGGTAATATTATGTATAATCAAAGGAAACATGTAATTAACTCTATATTCAAGGCTGAAGAATTTCTGAAAAGATTGAAAGAGGACGACAAGAGAAATCAAGGGAAAGACCCTAAAATAGAAGAGAAAGGACGTGAAGAAAAAGGAGAACATGGACAGGAAAACCGTTTTTGAGGAAAGGGGTGGAATCCCTACAAGAATATCTAGAACAAGAAGAAGAACAGGAAAAAAGAACACGGGAAAGATCAAGAAGAGTTGGATCAAGGGGGAGAAGAAGAATTGTCATTGGAATCAGAGATAACAGAATAAAGTATAATCTGGGTTAAATTAAAGTAAAATGAGGGTTAAATTTTTTAACTTGGAATGTTAGAGGGATAAATTCTATAATAAAAAGGAAAGCAATTTTTCATTATTTAGAAAAGAAAAAAACTATATTTGTTGTATAAAAAACCCATATAACAAAAAAAGGAAAACAAATGCTAAATAATAATAAACGGGGAGAAATTTTTTTTTAGGTGCAGAAAAAAAAAGAGAGGGGTAGCATTATATGTGAATCTAAAATATGAGGCAAAGGAAATTATGAATGATGAAAATGGGAGATACGTTGGAGTAGAGATTAAGATGGCAGGTATGAAATTATTGGTGGTGGGGATTTATGCCCCATTGGAAAATAAAAATGAATTCTATATGAAATTATTAAGGAATATAAGGGAGGTTGGGTCCCAAAATGTTATGATTATGGGGGACGGGAAAACAGAGTTACCAGTTCCTAATTAATAGGTCTTCATTAAATAGGAAAAAGAAGAATGGGGGGAAAAGCTTCCTAAAACTTTTTTTGATATGATAGAGGAGCTGATGTTAGTAGATGTACGGAGAAACCTCTATGAGGATCAAATTGAATACACCTATTTTTCAGAAATATATAAGACTTGGTCTAGGATAGAAAATGATTTGGATTACAAAAATGATTATTAAGCAAATAAAAAGATGGAAACAGGTCCAAGAATTAGTTTGGACCATGCCCCTTTGACAATAACATTGGAGGACCGGAAGTTAGATTATAGATGGAGAATTAACGAGAATTTATTGAAAGATAAAGAGAGTAATCAGAAAAGGAAAGGAAGTAATTGAGAAGTATTTTGAAGAAAATTTGAATAAGGGAGTGCCTAATGAAATCATGTGGGAGGCGGGGAAAGCGGTAATTAGAGGATTTTTAACACAAGAAGATATAAAGTTTAAAAGAAAGGGGAAAAAGGAAAAAGGTGCAGGAACTGACGGAGGAAATATATAAATTAGAAGAACCTTTGGGCTTCCCCCGGAAAAAAAATTGCAGATGAGATTAGGGTACTACAAAAGCAAATATCAATACAGGACACCTATGAAATAGAAAGGAATTTGAAATTTTTCGAGGCAAAAAAATCTTTTTTTTGCAAATAAAGTGAACAAGTGGTTAGCTTATAAAAAAAATTTGAAAAAAAAGGGAGAAACAATTGATATACCAGATAATTGAGAATAAGAGAATATTGGTTAAACAAGAGGACATTAGGAAAGCATTTGAGAGGTTTTATAGAGGTTTATATGCTGACCCTGGAATGGATCAAAATAAGAGAAACAAAAATAGAGAAATATTTAAGAGAAGGGGGTAACTTAAAAATTACTGATGAGAAAGGCAACAATTAAATAATACTATAACAAAAGAGGAAATCATGCAAGCAATTCAGAAGCAAAAATTAGGTAAAGGGACCAGGACCGGATGGTTTACTGCGTTGTATTATAAAACATTTCAGGACCAATTAATAAGTCCATTATATGAAATTGTGAATAGAATGAGTAAAACTACATGACCCCCATCATGGGGAAGCAAACATAACATTGATTCACAAAAAGGGGAAAGACTCTAAAGATTTAGGTAACTATAGACCTATTTCCCTTTTAAATGTAGATTATAAAATATTTGCGACTGTGTTAACTGAAAGGTTAAAAAAAATGCTTCCCAAAAATCCACCCAGATCAAAATGGTTTTTTACCAGGAAGGTTATTAAAAAATAATATTTGGACAGTTTTGAATATAATTGAGTATTTCCATAAGATAACCAAAAAAAAGTGGCTTTTATGTTTCCTTATGCCAAAAAGCCTTTGATAGGGTTAATTGGGCTTTTCTAGAGCAAACTTTAAAGGTCATAAATTTGGGCAGGCAATATACGGAGTGGGTAATGGCTATTTATAATAATCAAAAAGCTATAATAATAGTACATGGAGAAACTACCCAGAATATAAATATAAATAGGGGGGTGAGGCAGGGATGTCCTTTGGCACCGCTTTTATTTAATTAGTTTTAGAACTATTGATTAATAAGCTTAGGCAAGATAAAACAACTTTATGGTGTTAAAATTAAGAATCAAGAGTATAAAGCCAGTGCGTACGCAGATGATTTAGTAATTATATTAGAAGATCCTATTGTTAGTGTAGATATACTAAGGAATAAATTGACGGAATTTGGTTTATTATCAGGTTATAAAATAAATACACAAAAAACGAAAATAATGACTAGAAATATCTCTTACAAAAGAACAGGAATTAATAAAAAAAACAGGATTTACGTTGGCTAAGCGGGGAAATACCGGAATAATTATTACAAAAAATAATGTAGACCTATTTGATAACAATTATAAAAGGATCTGGAATGAACTTAAGAAGGAACTTGAGACGTGGAAAATTTGGAATTATCTTTAATGGGTAGGATAGCTGTGGTTAAAATGTCTTTTTTACCAAAATTTAATTTTTTGTTCCAAAATCTTCCAATAAATTGAAAGAAAAACCTTTTGAGGAATGGGATCGACAACTCCGACAATTTATATGGAAGGGAAACCGGCCCAGGATAAAATATAAGATCTTAGAAGATAGTAAAAAAAGAGGTGGATTAGGATTGCCAAATCTAAAATTATATTATTACTCAAATTGTTTAGAGTGGATATCTGAGTGGATTACTTTAAGAAACAGTAGATTATTAACGTTGGAGGGTGGGGAATTATATTTTGGATGGTATGCCAAACCCATGGTATGGCAAGGCCTCTATAGATAAAGAATTTAAGGCCCATCTTTTAAGAAGATCCTTAATTACAGTGTGGTTAAAATATAAAAGAATTTTATATTTAAAAATTCCACTTTGGGTTTCATCTCACGAGGCCTTTTATAAAAAAGAGATCCCCAAAAAATACTTGGATCATATACAAAGATTTACTAAATGTGAACGGCGATAATATTACTTTCAAATCAAAAGAAGAACTATATTCCCAGGGTTGGCAGATGCATTGGTTATTATTTTTGCAATTAAAAAGGGAAAAAAATAAAAAGGATAGAATAGCTGAAGGGTTTGAAGTTAGAAGAAAGAGATTTTGATAATATTTTAAAACCTGATTTAAAACATAAGGTAAGTTTAATATATAGCATTCTTTTGAGATTATTAAATGAGACAGAATTCATTAAAGATACAATGATAAAATGGGCACAAGACATGAGCCAAGTAATTACTTTAGAAGAGTGGGAAAGATCATGGACAAACACTTGGAGGTTGTTGAAACCCAACAAACTTGAAGGAAAATTATGTTAAAATGCTTCATAGGTGGTATATTACTCTGGTTCAAATTTCAAAGATGCAAAAAAATGTGAGTGATCTTTGTTGGAAATGTGGAAAGAAGGGTACATTATATCATATGTGGTGGGAATTTTTGAAGTAGCAAAAAATTTTTGGATGGAAGTACATAACGAAATACAAAAAAAATGTATTTAAACTTAAATTTTGTCTATCTCCAAAAATATATCTTCTTAATATGATAGAAAATTTTCATACGAACAATTCAAAAAAAAAAATACTTTTATATATGATAACCGCTGCGAGGCTATGTTATGCACAGGTTTGGAAAAAAACGGGTGTCCCCAAAAATTGAAGATTGGTTGCTAAAATTGTTGGATATAGTGGAAGCTGATATAATAATAGGGTCCCTAGAAGATAGGGGGGAAAAAAAAGATTAGCGATGAGTGGAAGATATTGTCCCCTCTATGGAAAAAATACTGGGGGGAAAAGGGCGTCTAAATTTCCCTCTTTAAAATTGAAGAACCATAAAATCATATAAATTAGTGTTTAATGGGTTTTTTTTAAAAAAAGTTTTTTAAAGTTATCAGTTTAATAGGGAATATAATGAGGCGAAAAAAAGGTGCATCAGATTAAGTTAATTTACGATTTGGGTTATAACTTATTTATTTATTTAACATATATTTTTACACATAATAATAATAATTATTACAAATAATAATAAGTGTGTTGATTATATGTTGATATAGTGATAGAATATCATAAACTTTATACTACAAAAATATTGAAGGATATGTGGAATTTAGAAGGAAATTACAGATAAGAAAGCATGTGCATATGGAGTTTTAGTGGGATGTTATTTAATGGGGGGGGGGGAGAGGGTGATATGTTTGAGGATATTTTTTTTCTCTTGATTGATGATTTATTTGTATTATTAAGAATCGACTATTTAATTAAATATATTATTATTAACTATATTATTATATTATTAATTATATTATATTATATTATTAGTAATGAATATGTAGATATCTATGAGAAAAAAGGTGGATTAAGATTTAAATTTTTAAGATATCACCACCTCTCACATCAGGGTTATTATTTGTTATATGTTGGTAGTTAGGTGAAGGGTAATAATAAGTTAATGTTGGTGGGTACTGGTTTGTTTTTGTTGTCATATATATATATATATATGTATATATATTGTTTTATGTTTTGTTTTGTGTTCTTGAGTTATGTTGTGGTGAATGATTTTGTATTGGTTTGTTTTGTTTTTTGTAAGACTGTGTTGAAAAAGTAATAAAAAAAAAGAAAAGAAAAAAAAAGAAAAGTTCTCAAAAACTTCAGTTGGCCCAAAGAGTGCAGCCAGTTCATTAACTGGGACTGTATACAGGTAGCATACACCTTCCTTGTTACAACAGTTCCACTGGCTGGTGGTACAGTTTGTGGGAAGACTTCAAATTGTTGGCGATAACATATAAAGCCCTTTATGGCTTGGGTCCAGGCTATTTGAAAGACCATTATCTCCCATTTGAGTCCATTCGACCTCTAAGATTGTTTGAAGAGGCTCAGGGAACAAGGGAGAGGACCTTCTTGATGGATTATCCCAGAATTTAGAACTCCCTCCTCAGAGAGGCTAGAATGGCCCTCTCCTTGTTCTCCTGTCAGCAAGTTAAGGTATTTTTATGCCATCAGGCTTTTGGAAGCTGACTGGAGTGGGCTTTTAATGCCATGCAGTGCTGTTTTTAAAAGTTTGTTATGTTGTCTTTTAATAAACTTTTAATGTTTTTAATGTTTATTGCTTTTAACTCTATCCATTACTTTATTGGGTTTTTAGATATTATTTATTTTATTTGTTTTTTAAGTATTGTTTTAAATATTTTAAATACATACTTTTATTGATGCTTTTTATAGTTTTAATCTGTATTGTTTTTAAATGTTAGCCACCTTGAGTTTCATTCTTGAGAAAATGACAGGCTATAAAACAACAATAACAATAATAATAATTATACATTGAGTGGCATGTCCATGGCTTCTGAAGTATGTGTGAAAGACTCCTAAAATGGATAGATTACACAATTGCTTTTTCTGAGAGCCAGCTACAAAGTAAGAAGGCAACTTAATTTAAAAATAGATTCTTAGGAAGCACAGGTTTCCCATTAACTAATGGCATCACACAACATATATTTCTCTCTTCCCTTTACCTGCAATAAGAGTAAAATAATCTCACATTTTTTGCTTGTGTTAAAAATTTGGTATGGGAAGTCTTGTAAAGTTTTTAAAGAAATCCTAGCAGCAGTATATTATTGTGCCTGCTAGGGCTTTATTTTCCATCAGTGGATTCAAATTGCTTCTTGTGCTGGCAGCATTATGTTGTATCAATCTTTTTTTATTTATTTTTTTTAGGCTAGGCACGAAATACATTTCTCAGGATGCCACTGTGGTAGCAGTAGGAGAAATCATGATGTAGATAAAGTATATTTGGGAGACAGTAGTGGAGTTTGAAAAGAGCCTGAAAACAGGAAATTAGTTAGGCTGCTTAATGCCAATGTCTCTGCATAGCAAGGGTTTGTCTCCGTTCCAGTCAAATGCTGAAAAAGAGATAAGCACTAATAGAGACTGGAATTCAGTATGGGAATTATAGATTTATATGTGGAGTTATGTGTGCAAGAAATATAACTGAGCAGTTTTGTAATGTCCATATTTTCATAGTGGCTGCTGTGATATTACTATGTAAGGGCATCGGTTGCACATTGTTGGAATAACCAATGAGATATGGTGCAATGGGCACCAGTGTGCATCCAGGTGTTTCCCAATGCACTTGCAAGACCTCAATGTGCACCAGAAATGCTCAGTATACATTAGAAGTGTGCCCAATGTACATCAGAAGACCCCAGTGGGCATCAGCAAAGCCTAGCGCACATCAGGCGTGCCTAATGCCCACTGAAGCACTGTTGCCAATGCCTGGTAGGCATATTTGTAATTCACTAACATGGAGGATTCATGAAGTTATACAATGTAAACCACGGTGTAGAATTTTGTCCATAATCTATTTTTCCCCCTTTGGTAAGTGAAAGGTAGCTTCTTTATTCCTTTACTTCCCTGAATGTATGGTTTCCCAAAGATGATTAGATAATGCTGTGCTTGGTGCTGATGGCAACCATGGGAACCCACTTCATGATGGGGCAGTGATTCCTCAACTAGAATGAGTCAGGCATGGGGACATGACTTGGAAGGAAGAGACCATATAGTACAATGGTAGAAAACATGTTTTGGATGTAGGAGATCTCACCTTCAATTCTTTGCCCTTCCTGTATTCTCGCTTTTGAGAACAATCAGACTGGCGAGTCCAAGAGGTAAGGCACAGGGGATACAGACTCCACCACTGGCTGGGGTACATCATGCCCTGATCTTGCAGTGCCATAGAAGATGTCTAAAGACACATTCTCAGGCTATACCTTCTTCCTACAGATTTAGAGGGCTGCTTGAGAGGACGTGGTATGATTGACTTATGGTTGATTTTAATTTTTTAATTTGGTTTTAGTCTTAATTTTTCTAGATTAATACATGCTTGATCTTCTAAGAATTTTCTATCCCACTTTTTTGTAACTTCCAGGTACTTTTAAATACATGTTTTTGTTAAAAGATGCTGTGAAAACTTCTTGAGGAAACTGGAAGAACTACTGACAGGACCAATAGTTTCACCTGGTTTAAAACTTCTTTATGAGTGAAAATCATGGCTGTACAGTGGCATCACTAGCACTGGTGTCACCCCAGTGCATTAATGCATGGTGTCACCCCTCACAACCTGAGCAGGTGGTGTAGAGTAAAAATAATAAATTTCTGCTGAAACAGTGCAGGCAGGAAAAGGGAGACAACAAATATATGCAAACACATTGCACCCCCTTCCCTCTCTCCCTTCCACCACTCACATCATTCTTGAAGGTCCATGGGCAGCAGCAGTGGCTTCCCAGATGCCCTGCACTGGGAGAGAAGAGGAGAGTGGGGAGGGTGAGGAGCACACATTACATTGGCAATGGAGCCTTGGGGAGGGAGAGAAAGAGATTATCCCATCCCCTGCTTCCGCTCACCACTGTGGCGGCCAGGCTGTCTCCAACGGGCATCACCATCTCACCTGCCCTGGCAGAGTCCAATGTCACAGATGCCTCTTGACCCACACACTGGAGCCTGGCCCACCAAGCAGGTGAGAGAAGGTCATTGCAGGAAGTCCTGCCCTCCCAAGCTGATCCACAGCAGGGCTGTGTGCATGCACTCAGGACCATTGCTGCCTCCATTCCCTCCTCACTGGGCCTGTCAACGTGCTTAGCAGAAGCCAAGCACACATGTGTCTTTCGGGGCGGCGGGCAGCACTCACAAATTTTCTAGCAGTCCAAAGGCAAAGAGAATCATATTGGTCTCACCTCTCTCTTATGTCACCCAGTGTAGTCCAAACTCCCTAGTGATGCCACTAGTGTTGTGATTTTCTTTTTCATTTTTTCCCCCCTGTTCCCTCATCTATTTTTTGACTTAAAATAACAAAGCAGGTAATCTGGCAGGAAATCCTTGCCTGGAACAGGTCTCTGAGAGTTGGAATCAGAGATGGAGTTGGGGAAGGAATCCTTCCTTAGGAAGTTGGAAGTGGACTGCTGAGAAAATGATATATATCCAAACATTTTGAAAACTGATACAGTAATTTAATGAGAGATTATTCTGTAAAATGCTTTCCTTGTCTGTTTGGTTTCAGTTGTGTTTCACTGGTGCTTCAGAACACTTGTTTATTGCTTATTCATATCTGTACAGCCTCCCTTTTGCTTAAATGAATAAACAAATGCCACCAAGGCTTTGCACAATATGTTCACATAAAACAGCAAAACTACAAAAGTAGAACAAATCCCCAAATGCAATTAGCAAAGACAATTCTAATTAATCCTCTGTCATCCCACTTGCTCAGCTGCTTTTAAAATATCCCAGTTTTTCTCTCTTCCTCCCCTTTTCCCCTTTAGTTTTCAATTCATTTTAATTGCTGTCGAATGAGTTCTGATTACAAAAGTAGTCTGCACTCAGTTAAGTTAGCAAGATGGAAAGGAGAGACAGAAACATTATTTTGCTCTTCCCAGCAAGCTCAGGCAAAAGCAAATAGCTGCAGTCACTCCTACCTTGAGTGTCCTTCTACATTAATAACTTCTGAATACACTCTGATGTTGCTTGGCCACTTGTCATGGTTTTCATCTGTGAAAAGCTGGAGGGCATGGATATCTCTCTCTAAAAATAATTCAAAAGTTTAAATTAATGTAAGTCCCACTGAACTCACTAAGCTTGCTTCTGATTATACATGCACAGGATTATGCTCCTAATACCCGATTCCTTCCCCTTCATTCTCAAAAACATCACAAGACATCTTTTAAATTTTAGGTTATGATTTTGAATAAAACACCTTTGGGTTATTTAATTTTTTTTTCATTTTGGCAGGCCATTCTTATTTTTTTTTAAAAAATCAAAATGTTAAATACCTTGCTTTCTTTCTCTTATAATTCAGGTTTAAAAATAGGTTCTTTAGAATGACACGCTGTGACTTTATATTTTTAACAGTACTTCAATCACTGCCCTTTCTTTAGAGAGGTATTTAACACTGAACTTCCTGAATAAAACCAGCAGCAGGAGGAAAGATCCACTCTTTCTGTGGAATATGTCCAGTACATTTGTAGTGGTAAAGGAAACAGACTTTTTTTTTTTTTAAAAAAGTGGCAGCTGTTTTGAATGGTAAAACTGAAAAACAGCTCAGAAACAGGCTTTTGGAGGCAAGCAAAATAGTGGTCACTCTCTCTCTTCCTCTTACCCTTTTGCTCTCCCTTCCACATCATTCTTCCCACTCAAAATAAAACCAAAGGAACAAAACCAATTTAGAGAATGTTTAAAATGCTGCAGCCTCCAGCATTCTTTATTATTGGCTATTCTGCCGAGGACTGCTGGGAATTGTAAGCCCGCTACATCTGGATGCAACATTTGGTGCTCAACTCCCACCTTTGCCCCAGGTGATTGCAAGCTTCCCTGTTTATCTAATCCTCTAACTCATCTGATATTTCTTGGCTATATGGAACTTCTGGAACCTAGCAGAGCTAAGGAAGATGCTATCACACAGAAGCGTCTTCACTACTTCTCTCTAATCCAACCTACAAATTCATGCTATCAGTTTTAAAACATCACATATCCTTTATTTCTGTTTCTAGCCTTAATCTCATTAATCCCTCCCCTTCCTCCATTATCTCCTTTGCCCCTGATTACAATAATGAATTCTGTTTTGGCCAGGGATGCTGCACACTACAAATATAGCACTATGATGCTGCTTTAGCTGCCATGGCAACATCCTATGGAATCCTGGGATGTGCAGTTGAGAAAAGGGAGAGTTCTCTGTAAGAGAGCTCCTCTAGTATTTCTGACAAGAAGTCCAAAAATATCCACAGGATTCCATAGGATATAGTCATGGGGTTGAAGTGAAACCATATCACTATACTTGGGCTGTTTAAAATGGCTGCTCTGTTGAATAGTATGATTCTCAAGCTATCTTGTTTTTGTTGGCTCTAAATATGCGTATGTGTGTCACCCCCCCCCCGCTTCATTCACTTCCAGTGTGCTTCTTCCTCCCTCTGTCCCCAGCCAGGTTGCTTCTGACACATTAGCATCACAAGTCAATGCATATTTCTCAATTGCTGTTCTCAGGCAAAGCGTTTAAGATAGGAAATGTCTCTGAAATGTAAATTGTAGAAGGAAATGAGGAATAAATGAAGCAGTCACTGAATAAATAATAGAGTCTCAGCTAGCGTCTGTCCATCCATGTGTCAGGCATCCCATTCCAGAGTGTAAGCTGCCTATTTGTATCAAAGGACAACCCCTCCTTTTGAAAACAAATACAGTTTAATGGAAATCAAAAAGGAAACAGCATGGTTTCTCTTTTTGTATGGGGATAGGTAGCCAGAGCCGTGTGCAATATGGAATACAGTAGATTTCAGAGGGAACCAATGTGTTCTGATGGACTGATGAACTTCTCAGATTTAGACAGAACAACAAAAAAATGAGATTAAGTCACTCAGCTTAAAGCTCCTCCATTCATTCCTCTGCTGTTGTTAATTAGGCACAGTAAGAAATTATGTCAATAATGGATTAGAAAGAGAGCTATAAATTTGCAAGGCAATGAGTTGCTTCTCTTCCTCATCAACTTTGACAGGCCTTGTTTATAACAATTTCCCATTCCACATATGTAAATTGTGAGTGGACTGGAATCTAGGATCCAAGACATATATGTTTGCTAAATGTGATCAGTTAAATCCTGAATGTTAGCAGATTTCTAAAGCTAAATAAAATATACAAGTCTATATCAAGGATGTGCTGGAAGTGTCAGGAAGACCTAGGAACATTTTACTATCTTTGGTGGACATGCAAGAAAACTAAAAGATACTGGGTCAGCATTCACAAGAAGATAACTGAAACCTTCAGCTACAAATTTTCCATGTCCCTAAAACTCTACTTGTTAAATACGACTCATGACTTACATCCAAATTTGTCAAAAAAATATTGGCGAGTCATGCTTTACCTGATATCAGCAGCTAGAATAGTCTATGCAAGAAAATGGAAAAAAAATGATATTCCAGCTATAGAGGAATGGCAACATGAAATCCTCAAAATGAAAACCATGGATATTCTAACACACATAATAAAAGGCAAAGATGAGGGGAAAAAAATCAAAATGGAGTGGGTTCTAGTAATTGAAAACCTTTTACAGCTAGAGTTATGAGATAACAAATTGGTAAACACCACAATAAAACATAAAATCTCATACAAGATTTAGACAGGATTAGAATCACAGACTTACATAATACAATCATATGTGCTATTTATCGAGGGGTGGGGACATAGAGAAGTATGCTAGATAATACATTTATACACCCATATACAGACAGCAAATTATGGGTGGACTACTCAAATGAACTCGAATCTAAGTTGGACTAAAGAAAAAAGTTAATTTAAAGACTCTAGAGTTACTTTGTTATGAGTTGATAAAGTTGGTATAGAAGTTTATTAATAAAAATGATAGCCGTTATAGAACCTGTAAACCCTAATGCAGACATAAGGAGGATTGCAGGAAGCTTCTTTTTTTTCTAGTAAGGTCTTTATCGAAGTCTACGTACTTATGTAATACATATATATATATATTTTTACATTTTATGTTGTACATATATTTATATATTTTAGGTTATCTAAAACATTAAAGGCCTAAGTTGTACAATACTTAAAGTCAAACCAGGAATTATGGAAAACAAGACATTATGCACATAACATTACTGTTATCGGTCGACTTGGTTATGTTGATTTGTTTATGTGTTTTATATGCTCTGTTTGTTTCTCTTGTTTTTTCTCTTTCTTTTTGGTTTGTTTCTTATATTTACTCAATAAAAAGGATCTAAAAAAAATAATAATCCTGAACTTTAGCAGATTTCTGACATGTACGAAATGCCAACCAAAACTATTATGCTAAAGTGAAACAGCTTCTACTGAACTATTCTCACTCTTCCTGTTAGAAGACAGGATACTCTTGTGCCCAGATTTTCCAACTTTTCTTCATTCTTGAGGAATTTAGTTTTGAAATAAAGTCCATAATATAGCCAAGCAAACCACACAGAGCTATAGAACAAGATCACTGCCAGTGCCATCCTATTGATATGCGAAGCATATACACTCTGTCATTACCAGTTAGATCTTGGTCACTGTGTAGCTAGTCCATCCTTTTCTCTTTCTATAGATGTTCTGTAATAAAGAACAAGAGACCAAAGGCAGTGGAAAAGTAAGGGGTTGTCACAGCATGTAAGGCCTATAAAAATTCAGTGAAAGGGTCAAAGCAATGGTGTGATAAAAAACCTTGCATGAAACTGCTCTGAAACAGCCTAAGGGGAGCTTACTAACAAATGAAAAATCATGTTGTCTCTATGCGTGACAAGAGAGATTGTGCTTGCAAAGTTACTTTTAAAAGGTAATTAGTCCCTCTTACTGGTTTAAAAAGCATATACACAGGAACAAATTGTCCTAGCTTGTAGAGATTAAAAATTATTCATTATTGTTATGGTGTTTAAAATAAGTATGAGAAACATGTAGTCCCCCAGAAGTTGCTGAACTGGAGCCCTAGCAGACCTCATCATTGTCTGTGCAGGTTGGGGTGGATGGAATTTGCATTCCAACATCTGGAAGGCTACATGATCCCCATCTTTGTTTAAAAAAGCATTCTTTGCATTGTTTGCCCAGTTATGCCCATTTTCATTGCTGCTTTTTTTTTTTAAAAAAAAAATCCTTGGTACTGAGAAGAAAATTGCATAAAATTTTGGGGGAAAAAAACTTAACACGCCCTTTAAAAGTAACTGGACAGTGTTCTCTATTATGCCATTAAAGATAACGTGGTTTCTATTCATTATTTTACCCTTATAATATAAAAAGATAGTCCTGCTACAAGGAACAGCCCCTCCAGACAGACTGAAAAAACAAAGTCCCTGGTTTTCTTCCTGTCCTTTTTTTTGTTGGAGATCTACATAACATTTACCCATCCTTAACTATTCCCAGGAAACTTGCAGCACTTAAAGGAGTTTTTAATCCCACCCTGCTGGTTAGTTTTCCATCCCTCAAATGGTATGTACCTCTCCATATCTGTCCCTTTGTGTTATCCTGGAAGACGCTAAGACGGCTGCTGCCAAGAAACATAGTGACCATTCCCAAGACAGCAGGTTCAACAGAGATCAAGAGAGGGAAAAAGGAATGCTAGCAATAAAAGAAAATGATCCTAATGCTTAACTAATATAAAACTGTTGAACAGATTTAACACTTTGTGGCCAAACAGCAGGCTGGTATGTGACTGGGTTTTGCCCATACTTGCCCTCTGCTCCCCAGTGTAGTAGAAGCAGTGGTGCTGACACCAAGTCCTTTCTTGGAAATCCAATCTCCCTTTATTTCCCTGGGTCCTGGAGAATGCAAGGGCCCAGCACTTCTCCCCTTCCCTTGTGTTTCCTGGGAGAAAGGGAAAAAAACATTTTACAAGTTTCTGCTAGGCCTCTCCATGGAGACATGTGATCAGAGCTCCTCACTCTCCCTTAAGGAACAAAGAAGGCTTGTTATAAGTGCAACACTTGAATAATTATAATAAAAAAGGAAAATAGTGTACTAAGCATCAATAGAAGATACATCAAGCAATTTGACTAGTTGAAAACAGTGGCTCTCTGCATACCTCTCCTATGGTTGCTGTTGCCCCACTGGTACATCCTATCCCGGGGTCTACAATTTTTAATATCAATATAGTTCATCATGCCAGAGAGGTTGCCTGGATGAGCATGTAGGCAGCAACGGTCGAATGACCAAGAACTAGGTCAGGCCAGTAAAATCCCCAGTCACGTAACACAAGAAGACCTCAAGCTGTGCAAACTCATGGTAAACAAAGGGTCCTCAGCCACAGAGGAGCCAACTTGAGGAAATTAGCATGTTTTCCCCAAGCTGAGCACTTATGATTCCAGAAAAATTATCCAAGGCAAGGACCATAAACATAAATTTGCACTACAGCCCATTGCAACCGAAGATCCTGAAACATTGGCAACACATCATAAAACCATCATACAAAATGAGTTGCCATTATGGAGCTTCCTTTCCTTTGTGGTGCCTATTTTTCTCCCCAGGAGAGGATTTGCCCTCGAGGTGAATTTTCCCCTACAAGTAGTCCTAGTTTTTGAGAATTTCTCTGGATAACTCCCCACCATGCTAACAGACTGTTTCTCTGTTAGCTGAGTAATCCCCTCAGCTGTCTCTTTGCTGAGTTCCACTTTGCTTGCTGCTTCCCAGACCAAGGACTTCAGGAGAGGTGCAGTATCATCCTATCTACAATCCCTCTCTTAATCCCCTATCAATTTTTTTTTCACTCTTTTGCTTCTTAATAGGTCTTGTGTGAGTGATTGCGTTGGTGCGTGAGAACATTTTCATTCAATAAAATCATTTATTTGATACATTTATCTGGTTTTTCAGCTGGGACTGACCCTGTAAAAACTGGATAAAAAGACCCTGCTAGGTTACCCTGCCTCTTCTATTGCCACCGCTTGTGCTCCTTTAAGTTCCCCACTTTTCCTTATGTGGAGCATATCGAGGTGTCCCCCAGGGGAACGCCAGAAATCAAGGTAACACTCTGCATACCTCTCCTATGGTTGCAAGAGGAAGGACCAAACCCATAGGCAAAGGCATAAAGAAAAAAAAGATTATTCTTGTCAAGGTCAGGGACCTAGGTGGCGAGCCAGCCCAGAGAAGGGAGTGTGAGAGCCAGCAAAGTCCAGCCAGGAGGAGACAAGCGAGCACTTTACACAAGGGAGTTCATTTACCAGAGTGCCAAGCAAAAGCCATAGTCAGAGTTCCAAAACCCAAGGATCAAGAGATCAATTCAAGGTAGCAGGAACCAGGTGCTGGAAGCAAGGAACAGGCAAGAGAAGAGCTTGAAAGAAGTTGCCACAAGCAAAGAAAAGCTTCCAGGCAGGCAGTTATATAGCCCAAGACACAGGTGTGGCTAGTCACTGCTTCTTGAACTTAATCAAGGAAGCCTCCCTTTGCTCAGCTCTCTTGAGTCTCCGCCTTGTTTGTGGGCTGATTGGCACAGGCTCCAAACCATCTTCAGAATCGGATCCCTGTTGCTCTAGTGGAGCAGGCAGAGGGACGTCTGCGCCTGCTTGGTCCATGACAGCAGGGGGAGCTCTTGAGCTGCAGGACTCATCTCCAGCCAGAGCCCCGGGGACCAACAGCTGCTGCTCATCATCTCCACCCTGAGCAACAAGGACCAACAGCTGCTGCTCATCAGCAGCAGCTCTGACAGGGGCTTCAGTTATAACAATTCTCTAACTTCAAGTTGCCTTCCCCAGCCCTCCAATCCCTTTAAAAAAATAATCCTGAAAACCTAACACATCTGACTAGATGGTCATTGGTTTCCTTATCAGCCTTTCCTGGTGATTCCTTTTTTTGTTCTAACATGAAATAGCTAGCTGCAAGCTTAGGACATGGAGCAATGGATTCAAAGTATAGGAAAAGAGATTTCACCTAAACATCAAGAATAATTTCTCGGCAGTAGGAGCTGTTCGACAGTGGAATATGCTGCCTGGGAGTGTGGTGGAGTCACCTTCTTTGAAGGTTTTTAAACAGAGGCTGGATGGCCATTTGCTCGGGGTGCTTTGAGTGTATGCTCCTGCATGGCAGGAGGTTGGACTCAATGGCTGTTATGGTCTCTTCAAGCTCTATGATTCCACATCACCTCTCCTCCTTCTTCATCCCAGAAGCCTTCAGTACTCCTCAGCTCCCATTGGCTAAAGGGTATCAGGGCCAATCCAGTCTCTCTCCCCTGATCCTTTACTCAGATCCCCTGAATTAATCCTTTCTATAGCCTGGCCATTGCATAATTCCTGAATAATAATTAAAAAGGGTTCAATGGAAATTGGTGAAAGTTAATTTCTGAAATGTAGCCTGAGTCTAGATGTGACATATGACCAGTTGGAGGGGGAGAAGGAAGAGCCCAAGGGAGGAGGTTGTGAGGGAATATTGGATATTTCAAAGAAGAGTTTGGATGCAAAGGCAGGAATATGAAGGTTAAATCAAAATAAAAACAGGAAAGACTCAATACCACTCGAAACTTTTTTCCTTTCTGGATAAGCCATTGTTACTTGGAATTCATGACTTTCAAACAATAGTGTGTGATTACTTTTTATCAGAATTCCTTTTTTCCTGCACTAGCTTTGGAAATGTCCAGGTTACATGCTGTGCAGGACTTGACTGTTGCAGATAATTCCACTGTGCAGCAATTCAGGGTCATTAGGTTTAAAATTATGGAAAAGCCCAGTCTTAGAAGTTATCTGCAATCTAATGGTGAGAAATACTTGCCAGTAATTAGCAATTATGTTCCAGAGCTCCTGCACTGTTGAACATTCCCCCAAATGTGAAGCTATAAACTAATCTGACCACACACTTCTCAAACATACCTGGATGCCTTTTGGTGACCAATGCACCACTTATTAGGAGAATTCTTAGTGTTCTTTCTTTCTGTTAATATTGATTCATAAAGTTGCAAAACAAGTTCAGATATTTCCAATCATTATCAGTCCTTGTTAAGCACTGAAGAGAAGGATATAATTATTGCAAAGTCTGATCTGCAATTCAACTAATCATGAGAGATTTGAATGCCAACCTTGGACATGGACCTGAGATTGGAATTTGACCAGTGAACTTACTAAGTAGCATTGAACGAAGCTTTATTTTTCAGCTTTAGTCTCCCATGTGTGAAGGGGGTCACTACCCTTATATTCATTTCACAAGGTTGTTTGGAGATGCATAATGGTATGATTAGTAATCTAGTAATTTGCCTAGAAAAAGAACAGTAGAAATTAATTATAATTTGTTTACCTTACAAACAGAAGAACGATTCTGCCTGGCCCTGACAACAAGCATCATGGAGTCTATTTGCAAATAGAAAAGGATATTCTCTATACACAATGCTAAAAACTGAAAATGATGGGGACCTTTTAATGCAATTTGCTCTTCTTATAGTAATAAAGCAAGGCTGATATGGTGTAGTGGTTTGAGCACTGGAGTATGACCTTGTAGACCAGGGTTTGATTCGCTGCGCAGCCATAGAAACCCATTGGGTGACCTTGGGCATGTCACACACTCTTAGTGTTACCTCACTGGTAAACTCTGTCCCGGGGTCTACAATTTTGGTATTAAAATATGATTCAATGTGCCTGAGAGGTCACCCGGATGGGCACGTAGGCAGCAACAGTCGAATGATCGAGAACCAGGTCAGGCCAGTACAATCCCCAGTCACGTAGCCCCAGGAGACCTCAAGCTGTGCAAACCCACAGTAAACAAAGGGTCCTCAGCCACTGAGGAGCCAACTTGAGGGGATTAGCATCTTTCCCCCAAATTGAGCACCGATAGCAATAAAATCCTATCAGGCAAGGACCATCTACGTAAATTCACACCACAGCTCAATGCAACTCAAGATCCTGAAACTTTGGCAACATCTCGTAATCCCATCATGCAAAAAGGAGTTGCCATCGTGGAGCTTCTTTCTCGTTGCAACACTCCCCAGGAAAGGATTAGCCCTCCAGGTACTTTTTCCCCTACAAATAGTCCCAATTTCTGAGTGTTTCTTTGGATCACCCCTGGTCATCCCAGCTGACTGTCTCTCTGTTCGTTGAGTAATCTCCTCAGTCCTCTCCGTGCTGAGCTCCACTTCTTCGCTGTTTTTCCCAGACCAAGGACTTCAGGAAAAGGTGCAGTATTACCCCAGCTACAATCCCTTCAATATTCCCCCTATCCAGTTTCCTCTTTTGCTTCTCAATAGGTCTTGAGTGAGTGTGTGAGTGATTGCATTGGTGTGTGAGACTTCCATTCAATAAAATCATTTTATTGGACATCTTCGTTTGGTTTTTGGCTTGGCCTGATCCCGTAAAAACTGGGTAAAAGACCCCACTAGGTTACTCTGCCTCTCACATTGCTATTGCTCGTGCTTTGACTAGTTTCCATTCCCCATCACGTGGAGCACATTAAGGCGTCCCCCATGGGACCCCAGAAATCAGGGTAACATTAGCCCCCAGAAAACCCTGTGATAGGTTTCCCTTAGGGTCACCATATATCAGAAATGACTTGAGGACACACAACAACAACGACAATTCTCTTATATGGACACGTGGTACTAATATAGTAGCACATGTCACATTAGAAGCCAAAGCCTTTGCAACTATCAGTACAGTGCTTGAACTGAGAATGCGGTCCAAAATCAAACACAGAAGCCACTTTTTCCAAAGTCAGGTCCCTCAGTATAACTTTCAGGGCTAGCAGCACAAACAGTAATAGGGTCAGTCCCTACCTGGCTGCCTGTAATTCAAGTTCTGAATCAACTAACTTATTTATATTTGGAAGTAATACAAATATGGAGGAGATAGGTTTATATCATCTCACAAATTTTAGTCAGACTCTTCTTCTGGCAGCACAGTACCAAAGTCTACTCTGAGTATTTGGATTCCTGGAATTCTACTTCAGAGAAAGTGAAATAATGGTGAGTGAAGGCCCTCATCGTGATAATCTTTACAGCATCACCTGCAAAGAGAGTCCAACATGTAGTTGGCTGTGTTACATATGGACTATAGCACTTTATGAAAAGCTTTCCAGTAAAAAGTACTTAATAAATGGAATTGATAGGTTTGAATACTTTTTGGTGACTGGCTTATATGTCCAGAATACATGGAAAATATGGGGCCTAAATACCTTAAATGCACCAGATCTTATCTGATTTTGGCAGCTAAGTAGGTTCATTCCTGGTTTGTACTTGGATGGGAGACCTCCAACAAATACCAGGTGCTATAGGCTATATTTCAGAGGAAAGAACTGGCAAAACTACTTCTGAGCATTCCTTGCCTAAGAAATCCCAGTGAAATTTATGGAGTCACCAATAGTTGACAAGTGAGTTTAAGGCATGCATGCACACATGCACATGACAAAACAGAAACCAAAGGGCTGCCAGCAGACCATGTCAGATTTTGGAAAGGCCTGATTTGATTTCAGCATCTTCAGGGTCTTTCTGATAACTGTTAAAGGAGGCAAAATATTATGGTCTAAGATAATATGACTTAGGCCTTTTCTGCACAGGGTTTTTAAAATGGTCCAGAGCGTCCTCCAGAGAGGACGTCTACATCTGGGAGTGGACTGGGTCCGGACTACTTTGTGTAGTTCCGGACCTCAGCCTGCTCCAGAACGACCCAAAGTGATCATGCAGTGTGCTTTTGAAAGACCACTTAAAACAGGTCTTTCAAAAGCATGGAGCACGCCACTCCGTGGCCGCGCTCCGGTGCAGATTTGCAGGCTCGCACCAATGCAAGCCTGCAGATCTGCCAGGGGCGGGCTTTAGGCTGGCAAGCTTCACCGGTTGGTGGAGAGCCTCCACCAACCGGAAGCTGCCATTTTTGTCCCCGGAGTAGTGCGGAGCGCAGCCACGCACTGCTCTGGACCAGCCTGGACCCGTGCAAGGAGCACACAGGTCCGGTGAGTACCGGCATGGAGCGATTCCCTCACCCCGTGCGGAAAAGGCCTTACTAGCAGCACTGCTGCCATCAGCATAGCCTCTTGCCTCACAGAAGCATGCAATCCCACCACCATTGTATTTCCAATGTCTTTGTGTGGTTGTGAAAGCTAGATAGTGAAGAAAGCTGATAGGAAGAAAATCAACTCAATGAAAATGTGATGCTGGAGAAGAGTTCTATGTATATCCTTGACTGCTAAATAAAAAAAAAGAATGGGTCCCGGAACAAATCAAGCCTGAACTCTCCCTAGAAGTCAAGATGACTAAACTGAAGCTGTCATATTTTGGCCCTATAAGATAATATGACTCATTAGAGAAGATAATAATGCTTGGTAGGGTAGAAGGCAATAGAAAAAGAAGAAGACCACACTATGGATGGATGGACTCAATCAAGGAAGACACGTCCTTGAATCTGCAAGACCCGAGCAGGGTGGTGGATGATAGACTGGTTTAGAGGTCTATCATGCATAGGGTTGCCATCAGTTGAGATCAACCTGATGGCAGTTAACAACAAACAATAATACAGTATGGGTACTTGCTTTACATGTTATGTGATGCCTTTTCATCACTTCACTATGAGTCACAAACTGAATAGAATGATATACACTTGGATCAATAGTTTTGATTTTATTACTATCATTGCATAATATGTATACCTGTCTGTTAGAGATGGAAACTGTACTATTGCTATATGTTTATGTTGTAATCAATAGATGAAATAAAATGTTTATTTAAAAAAAATCTAGCAACTTTAATCTGTATCAGTAACAACCATTTTGTGAAGCTAACAGGTCTTGTTCTTTCAAGACCAAGCCACTTTAAAATACTTTGAATAACTAATCAAAAAGTCCTGGTGCTTTAACCCTGTACCTGGATTTGATGGCATGAAATAAAAATATGGATTTTGTGAGGGGAAATCTGTTAAGTTGCAGCTAGAACATGATAAGTCATGCAATCAAATACTCTTTTAAACCTCATGCTTAATCCAGTTTGACAGTCCTTGAAGGCCTTGTTTTCTGCCCTTGTCCTGGGAAGTGGGCCTTGGAATGCAGACAAAGGTACAAGTTACATTGAACACAATGAGTATGTTTGCCACAGACAGATGTGCCAATCTTTGGACATTACAGACAGCGTTCTTTTGGAGTGAACTAAGATAAGAAAATATAAAAGTTAAGCAAGAAGCAGTTGAAACTAGATTGAGGGGAGGGTGGTGCAGTTAACCATGAACTTTAATTACCTTTAGCTTATTATATATTAAATTTTACACTCCTAAGGTGGAATTTGGTATTATAATTTGGGATCACTTACATGGACATGCACAATGCTTGAATACTGACATAATAATGTATTCATGACATAGTTCCTATATGTACATATTTGGAGTAGCCAATTAATTAGTATTTTCTGCTTCTGTAATGATCCTTATCAGAGTATATAGCTGCTTGCATGCAGCCATTTGGAGTGGTTTGTCTTGGGTGCATGACCACAGTTACTTCCTGCTTGTGCGACCAAAATATAAAGAACCCTTTTGTTACAATCCAGGTGTTATTCACTAATTATTAACTGGGAGTTTGCTACTACAAATCCACTACAGCTCTGACACTGAGTGAGCAGTACAGTAGTCCCTGCACATTTGTGAGGGCTGAGGGTGCAGAACCCTCATGAAATAACTCTCCCAGGCAATTCCTCTCCAGAGCTCCTCCCTCCCATTCCTTTGCCTCTGGCCCCAACATTCCTGGAGGAGGAAATTAAAAAGACAAGATAAGGGCTTACTGGTACTTTCCCCTCAGAGGGAGAAGAGCAAAGTTTGCTCACCCAAAAGGAAAAATCCCCCTCCATTTTAAAAACAAGCCTTGCAATTCTGGAGTGAGGAATGCAAGGGAATGAGAGGAGGAAAACGGGGTGGGTGGAGGCAAGTGTGTGCCTTGCAGTTAATCAAATTCGTGAAGGTCAAATCCATAAATGCGGAGGGTGGGCTGTATATACTCTGCTGGAGTGAGGACAGGTGTGCCAGTACTGCACCCAAAAGTGAGGACCTACATTGCTAATATATGTTCCCAAGAGAAAGAGAAATTGCTAAAAAAGAAAATGAAGCAAGCAAGCAAACAAACAAAAATTAAGCTCTCTTTCCAGACAAGATAAACAGAATGAAGTGAAATTATCCTAATAAATACTTGCTGGGATGTATTTGTTCTGCTCTCATCTAAGCAAACAGCTTACACCAGCAAAGACAGTGTTATTATCTGTAATAAAATACAGTCTACTTGCCCATGCTGCCTTTTAAGCATCCACTGGCCCTTACTGATACAATCTTAGCTCTTCAGGTGTGAAACATACTTATTCTTATTTTAATCACCCCAGTTATAAATAGGAAGACAAACTGTATACCACCACCCTTGGGATAATAATATGAGAAGGAAACCAAGGAGATTATTTCAAAAACAGGGAGATAAAAGTTTAAATAAACATGGGCAATGTATGATGAAGACAGGCTTCTTAAAGTGTCTATTAATGAGGTCAAGCTAGTAGATGGCTGCAAGTGAAAAGAAAATATCATAGAAATATTGAATACAAAAAGATGCAAGTAGGAAGGAAATCTTTCTGTTATGCTGTGAGATGGCAACAAAGCAAATCTAATGAATGTCATTGCTTCATTTTCTCTTTCTTTTGACACCATTTCTCAGATTTGATATACGGTTCATTATCTGTCATGAATGTTTCCAGCATCCTGCCAGAAAGAAAGAGCATATCACAAAATAAACTATGTGCTTTCTCCCTCTCTCCTGTCAGTATCAATGGAACCAGCAAAGGTGGCATCCCTAGAAAAAAAGGTAGTTTGAAGATATGCAATAATGGCAAACCTCAGCACAGTGACATATTTGGAAGACAATGTCTTCATTATAAAACCACACACTTTAAAGCCAAAACTATCCAGCTTTCTGTGTCTTCATCTTTATTAGTCAGGGATCATCCTCTGTTTTGACTGCTTGGTCTGATTCATCTCCTACTTTGGTAATCTGGAAGTAGAGTTTGGAAAAAATATTTTTTGGAGGGGATGATGATGCACAAAATGTCTAGTGGCCATGCTGGCTGTAAGACTTGAGGAGTAGTCCAGAAAGGTAATTTCTCCAATCTCTGCATGGAAACCACTGAAATACTACCATTTTGTTGTGTTAATATATGAAGGCTTAATTTGGGTATTTGGCTCAAATTAGTCAGTTTTGCATATCTATGTGGGCAAGTTGAAATAACTGGACAGACATCCCAAACTGCATGACTGGTATTTTTGTGCATAATCACTGCAACATGGAGCTATTCCCTCACCCCCAAATTGGGAATTGGCTTTTCAACAGCTGAAATTGGCTGGCTAGCTTTTAGTCCCAGCTGGGGACTACGTAGATGGAAGCTACAGTCTGATGATGGTTAAAAGAACAGAGTCCAGCAGCACTACCCACACCCAAGATAGTATGACACTAGGAAGAGATGAAGAATTAAAAACCTTTGGAGGAAACAGGGAGGGAAACAGTGGCTATAAAATTCAGACTAGCTCTTGGGGGAATGCAAACATTATTGAGATGGGAAACGGGATGATATACCGTGGAAGAGGTGTGAAAATCTACACTGCAATGCTTTGTTGCTGGTCCCACTTCTTGGCAAGATTTGTTCAGAGGGGTTTGCCTTTGCCGTGCTCTGAGGCAGAGAGGGTGTGACTTGCTCAATGACATCTAGTAGATTTCTGAGGCTAACCCTGGGCTCCAGAGTCCTAGCCCAACACTCAGGCCATTCCCACCCTACACAGTTCTGGTACTATTATTCCACTTTCAACCTCTTATGGAATCCTGGGGTTTGCAGTTTAGGGAGCGGCATTTAGCATTTTCAGCCAAAGAGTTCTTTGGCCTCAGTAAACTACAAACCTCAGAATTCCACAGGATGTTGAAAATGGAATAATAGCACTATAACAGTGTAATGTGGAAATAGGCTTAGACTACTACTATACGCAAACCCAAACTTAGCTAGCTGTTGCCTACCAACTAAAAGAGGTAAAAATACAAGGTGCTAGAAAACACTTTCTCTTTGACTACCTTGAACGTTAACAACCAAAATATTAGAAATGTCAGTTCCAGGTATTTGATTTATACTTTCGACCTAACTCTAATTATTTTAACCTTATAATTTGCATAAATCCAATCATAGCTATCAAACTGAGAGGACAACACAAATCCCCCTTGCAGGCTTTGATTTACAACCATAATACTGTTTTCTTCTTTGGTCCTTTTGAGACTGTTTTCTAATTTTGAATTACTGAGTGACCTTTTGCGGGGGGGGGGAGTGGACAGGAAGAGAAATAGCAAGAATAAAATGTTACATGTTTGTGAGAATCCACACCCCAGGTATTACATTTATGATGATCCCAATCTACATTAAGGCTGGGTATTAGCATGTAGCACCTCAAAACAATTATACATATCCCTACACACCTAAACTATTGATCTGAATGGATTAAATTGTGGTCAATGATGTGTTTATTAGATTATTGTTTCTGGGCACAATCAATATATCAGAGATTTTACTTTATTCCTACTGAAAGAGTATGAGCATTTAATCTAGTGGGGAAGTATCAAGACATGACAGAGATGACTCTTTGATTATCTGCCTCCAAGCATTTAGCAACTGGAGATACTGCCAATGAACTAGGAGTTTTAGGGCCACTGTGTCTAATAAACTTTCTCAGATTAGCCTCCATGAATTTATCTAATGCTTAATTAAAATAGCCACCATGTTCTGTAGTGAATTCTATAAGTTAATTATGCATTTAGATGAAGAAATATTTCTATTGCCTAGGGCCATTTCCACACTATATTTTTATAGCTCGATTTTTCCACTTTCAACATCCTATGGAATCCTGGAGTTTGCAGTTTAGGGAGGGGCTGGCTGCTCCTTTTCCCTCAACTCTGACAAGGTGGGTGAGGTGATCTTCCATCCTGTCGATATGGTTCTCCACCTTGTATAACCCGCCACACTCTTTTGTGGCAACTGGGACGCTACAAGGACAGAGCCATCTTTGCCTGGGAATTAAGTCAGTTTTCTGTGAGAATGAATTATAGCAGCGAGACAGAGTTTATTATGGCATAGACATGTTCTTTGATGCTTGACATTTTTAAACTCATGAAGAGCAACAGGTCAGTTAATATATGCATAAGCTTCTTAAATCTCTTTTGAAGGCATGTTCTGTGATGCCTGCAAGGAGTTTAAGGCCTAAATCATCTGTTAATTTTCAGTCTTGCCTTTTGCAAATGGCCTGCTGTGCTGGGGGTACGCAAAGGTCACTGTGCTTCAGTAAAAGGGGAAAACTAATAAAGTGAAGGGATCAAAATGGAGCAGGGTGATCCCATATCTTCTCCCTCTTGCCACAATCTTTTTCTGTACCTCAGCAGTCCATTAATACTCCCTATTTCCTAATGAGTATCTCAAGTGTCCTCAGTTTTTTTTTTTCAGTACAAGTTTGTTCTGTCTCTGTGAACAGCAACATTCCAGGAAACATATTCAGAGGTAGCTGTGTTGGTCATGCAGCAAAATACAACATTGTCCAAAATCCACAAAAGAGCAATACCTTTACTGGCCCACCAAAATACAGAAAATACATCATGTAGCCTTTCAAAGCTCCACTGGCTTCTTCAGGCAAAAGATCTTTAAAAACCACATGGGAGAACAAAACCGATGATGTTAAAGTCACAGCTGTACATTTTGCCTCAGCTTTTTCTATCCAGGTGTTCTAGACAGATCTCAGTACAGGCAGAGGCCATTCGCTTTCTTGGCCGAGTAGGGAACAGGGACAACAGCAATAGAAAACAGATAATAAAATTTCAGATATGTTAGCAACGGAAAAGTAACTTACCTTGAAATCCAGGCTGCACAGGCAGCAACATTTCAGTGAGCTTAAACTTCCTGTTACAAGTAGTTTAGAGCCTGTGGAGGTGGTAAGCCAGATCTCAGGAGAAATGGTCTAGACTCTAGATCAAAAAGCAGCCAACATCGGTTGAAGGGCAGAGGAAGAAAAGGTTTTCACCATGAAGAAAGCCTACCAGAGCTACACTCTACCTCTTGTCTTAAGCTTTGCTCTTCATCCTGAAAAAAGAGATTCCTGAGGCTGCCTATACTGCCTTCTGAGCCTAGTTTCAGTCTATTTTGGACCATGTCATGTGGTCTATGGTCCCTGTTTGCCTGGCTCAGAAACTAGTCCTTGAGCTCTCGTAGATCATATTAACCTGCATCCACTGCCTGTACTGCTTCTTCTTGTTTTTACTGTGAAGAAAGCCAACCAAAGAAAAGTAGTAGATGAGTCAGAACAAGGCTGTTTGAATGAGCAGTGAGCTAGTCAAATATCGGATAAGCTTTATGCAAAGCTCAATGATTGCCAGATGTAACATACCTAGAAAGCTTGTTTCTAACTCAGTAGTTCCTGATTACACCTAAGACTACTATAAATAGACAGGTCAGGTTATAAAGGGCTATATATTGAAATGCCAATTTAAAAAAAATGAAGAAATTTGTGCAGTAGGTATAAGCCTAGGGCCAGTTCCACACTACACTGTTATAGAATACTTTCAATTTCCTATGGAATTCTGGGGTTTGCAGTTTAGGGAGGGGCATTTAGAATTCTCAGCCAGCGTGCTCTTTGGAATTCCACAGGGTGTTGAAAGTGGAATAATAGCACTATAGCATTGTAGCGTGGAAATGGCCCAGGCAACAAGTAGGGCAGAGGATAATGGATATAAGGATGGCTCAGACAAATGGGACTCAATTGCACCGCCAATAAGATAATTCTAGAGTAGACTGTAACAACACAGAAGGTCACAAGGCCATTCTGCCAAGATTCAATTAGGTTATGTATTTATATGAGTAATATTATAAGAAATATTTGGAGTGCAATTCAGTGTTGAATTCATTTTTTCAGATATAATATTTGGGACACAAGTCCTTTTATGGATATATATTATGCAGGCAGTTTGATCAATATTTCTGTATATACATATTTATCAATGGTGACCCTATGGATTGTTTCCTAGTGTTACAATAGGGATTGACTCATGCTAGTCTGACTTCTCTGTTAGTTTATTCTCTTTCTTTGACCTCGTATTTGCTCTTGCCTTGATTGTTTGTTCTTTCTACATACTGAAGCAACAATTGCCACCTCCTATTCTTATGTATCTTGGGTGCAACTGTGATACATAAAAATGTTAAGAACTTGCACCCTTGTAAGTTTTTATATCATTTTCTAGAAAGAGATAAAATCCCCAGGGAAGGGACTTGCTCGGCAGTGGTAAAAACTGAGGAGTAAATGGCTTTCTATAAAAATAAAGTACTAAAAAATGAGATGAGTGAAGCAACTTTAAGAGTAACTTTAAGTAGAGAGGATTTCAGAGACCCTTTGGATATAAACACTCCCAGCTGGTGGTTATTGCCTTCATGATGAACGTGCTGTAACTCTCAGAAGTCCAGAGACTCTTTCACTTCCTCACCTTTTTTCTTCTTCTTTTCCTTTTTTGGCAGTCCTATAGCAAGTTTATTTGACTTCACTCAGTTTTCAAGGATGTTGCAATTCTGCCATGCAAACCTTTACAGTCCATTCAGACTCTCCATTGTATATGGAGTAGAATGAGTCATGTACAACAGAATTCCCAGGTTCTTGGAAGAGATCAGACATTTTTCTTTAACAGTGGTAATTTTCATATTGATGGAACAAACTAGGTTGATAGGTCCATCAAAATCTCATTGGTCCAAGGGAAATAGCAGCGTGCTAACTGACTGTGCATGAGCAACCCATCAAGAGAATGTCATTTCTAGCTGCCTTCTCATTTTCTTTCTGTCTGTGGTCATGCACTGTTATTTATCTTCAATGGGAAAATCTCTCTTGCTCATTGCTGTTACTCCCAGCAGAGACAATACCATCATCTTCTTGATCTAGATTTAAACCTTGCTCATCTAGAGCCATTTCTGCACCGTATCTCCTTCTGTTGTCCTCCTGTTGCAGTCCTGGCAGCACTTTTGTGGGGTAGGGATCATGACATGAACATCCCCCTCCTCACCTGGCTGGATCCCTGTGGAAAGGAGCATGATTGACATGTGCCTTTCTTCTGCAGTGCAGCTGGCCTCTTTTCCATGCTGTTCGTGATTGCACTTCCACCCCTTTCACGTGGCCGGTGGTGACAGGAGTGTCATGTGATCACGGGCACCTAATGGTGCCCGTGATCACATGACACTCCTGTCACCACCAGCCATGTGAAAGGGGTGGAAGTGCAATGGATTTTTTCTGTTAAGCGAAATATCCCATGATTGCAATGGGTGGGGATGCACTGACTGTGGGACTGTGATGACATCATGCAAAAGCATGACTTGTGGACTGCTGCCAACACATCCCCATCGTGGGACACTGATGCCATGCAGAAATGGCCTAGGTTTAAATATGTGTCTGGCCTTTTCTATTAGACAGATGGGAATTGAAACTTCTGCAACTATAAAGGAACAACAAACAGGAAACAGAAAAAAAATTCTTCAGGTGTTTATTAAGTCTGCTCAGTCCAGAATTCACGTTATGTAAAAAAGTTCTTTGGAGATGTTTGGGTAGCTGGAGCTTTTGGGAATAGAAGCAATGTTATGAAAGTCCTTTCCTATACCAAATATTTGTTGCCCTGGAAATAAATCATCTTAATTAACTGAATAAATCTTGTGTACACATATAGAAGTGTTTTTCTGTTATTGTTTCTGAGTTTATTTTTACTTGAACAACAACTTACCTAGTCTTGTCTTCACTCTCAACATACCTTCCAATATTTCAGAGATGAAAACCAGGACACATGTGGCCAAGCAACGTTAAAGTTGTAGGAGAAACTACAAGAGTTTGCTTTTGCCTGAACCTACTGGGATGGTCAAGATTTTGCCCCTTTTCACACAGCCTCAGCCACTGAGTTAGTTGAGTCCAAACTACCTTTTCACTTTGACCTAAATTTGCATCCACTGAAGGAAGTAGGTGCAGGAAGGAAAGTGGGTGGAGGAGAGGGAACTTGGAAATTGTAAAAATAGTTTAATGAGTGAGATGACAGAGGATGAACTGGGTGTCTCATTGGCAAGTCAGTATAGTTGGAGAGTATGCAATGGCAATATTCTCCTAGTAACATCATTGTAAGGATTTATAGATCAGAAGACTTTCATTTTACTTTGAGAATAATAAATTATGATGGGATAATGGCTGGAATCCCATTGATTAGTCCCAGCTAGAATAGGCCCATTGAATTAATGTACTATTAGTACTATCTGTGCTATTTCTCTATTTGTCAATTAAAAAGAAAGTTTAAAAAATTACTTACACCTTTTTTTTTAAAAAAAAGTGAAATAGTTTGGTAGACATTAATGTATGCCTTTCATTCCTTTTCAAAGTTAAAAAAAGAAAGCAAGAGTCATGTTCCAAGAGTCATCCTGACCAGGGTTTGGTGGCCCTGAAGCACAGTTTAGTGAAACGTCAAGCTGATCACTAGCAGTTCCAAAAATCCTTTCAGCTCTATATAGAAATGAACAGACGTTTGCTCACTATGAAAGCATATGGCCATACTTACAGTTGTTGCCAATTCTTTCTTTTCTTTCTTTTTAACATCTGCAGTTTCTTTTGTTAGTTGTTAGAACTGCCACGTCTCAGACCATTTCCAAGTGTGTGTGAGGGAACTAGAAAAGCACAAGCAGAGTCCCAGTGGGCTCCACCCAACCTTCTGGGTGTGTGAAAGCTGTTTCTATCCCCTGACAGGGTGGGATGTTGAGGAGGCGGTGGCATAACCACTGCCAATGTCATCTGAAGCTCCTGTTCAGCTGACAAATTAGAATCCCTACTGGCATCAATGCTTCTCTTGAGGAGCAGGAGCAGGATTTGGGTTGCCTGGAGCACATAAAAATATTTCCTAGGCATCCTGCAATGTCATTCTAATGCCATCCATCTTCAACTAAGCAGATGGCCAACAGGGAGCCATAGCTGTTTGGGGCTATTTTTGTGGCCCTCAGCCCTCTTTTCTGGCCAAAAGAGAGGTAACCTTCCTTTCCTGGAATGCTTTCTGAGCAGCAGATCCCATTCTGAATATAGAGGAGGCTTCTTCTGCACTGTTTATCCTTTTAAAAACCTGGACTTTCAAAACCAAAGGCCCTTTCACATGATACACTTGTAGGACTGTGATTCCTCTTTACCTGCCACGGCTGAATTTTGTGGAATTATGGGACTGGTAATCTGGTGAGGCACTAGAGGAGCATTCTGATTGAGAAGTGTAAATACTTCCCTAAAATGTAAATCCCAGGATATTGGAGGATGGAGACATGACATTTGAAGTGAAATCATAGTGGTACAATTGTGTACTGTGAAAGTAGATTTCTGGTCAGTCCTTTCTCTGTAATGGGTATACCATAAAGATGGATCTAATTAGAACTGCTGATGGCCTTAACTTTTTCTGGGGGATCTGTTGGAGACCACATGTGAACTGTCTGCAGGCCCAAAACAGAGGATGGAAAGGGCTTGAGCCAAAGTGTGAGGCCCACCCATTTTCTCTCTCTCGTTCTGCCACCTCTTCCATCTCCCTCCTTCTTCCTCCCTGCCCCTAAGAGAGCCAGGGGATAGGCAGATCACTCTTGTGAGGGGTTTGAATTGTGGAAGGGTTTTGAAATGAGGCTGAGGGCCATGTGTGTCTGCAGAGGCCCCCCTCTATTTTTGCAGTCCTCACTCCCTCCAGACTCCCCAAATTGCTGCTTTTTTTTTCCGCCAAAAAAGTGAATTGCATTTTCTGGTAGCCCCTAAGAGCACAATTCACCTTTCAAAAAGCTTGCAAGCCCCTGCTGTATTCTGTTTTTTTAAAAAGCAGAGCTTTCCTAAACCAGAAGTTTTGTCCCCCATCTCCATTTTTGGGATTTTGGGCAGTCTGTAAAATTCTGGGAAGAGTCCCAAAGGGAGGAGAACACTGGTCCCATGTTCTCCTGCAGTTTTCCACCCCTGGACTCCAATAATATCCACTTGCTTAATAATGACCCTAGGAGCTATTTTAGGCTGGAAAAAAACACTTCTGGTGAGCGGCAATATTGGAGTGCAGACACAGGCACTCAATACCTTTCCTATTCATTATCACAGCCTCTTTTGAGTGAGCACCTTTCTCCACAGGGTGTAAACTAAGCACTGATTCAGTTCTCTCACCATAAAAAAAGGGATACAATTCTGAACAAATTTTAACTCATGAGTAAGATATAAGTATCAAAATAATGACTCAGCCTTTATACTCATGTGAGAAATAGCTGAAAAGACTCATAAAACAATTTAGCGCAGGATCGGCTGAAGCATTAATGTTCATTAAAAGTATGTTTCTGCAGAAGCGGGTGCTCCCCAGAGAGAAGGACACAACCCAGTATTGAATACCTCATGTTTTATCCCCTGTCCCCGTCACAGGTTTTCCCTCCCCTGTGATCCCATTGGATAGGACCCAGGGTTACAGCCTATCAGGTTCGCCTAAGAAGTCTTCCCTCAGCTTACATTCCCCCCCCCCATTTAGTGCCTACTACTCTTATTTACAGTTTTCCTTATAAGGAATATCACGAGCTGCCCATGTCTTCCTCTCGTGTATCATTGTTTCTCATGTTACATTCAAGGTATCTTATTAGCAGTTTCAAAGTACCCCTTTGTGTTCTGGTATGTCCCTATCAACCAGTTTACTCCTTACAGACAGCGTTGTCCTGTCTGGTATGTTGTTATCAACAAGGTCTGAAACACACCAAGGTCTTTGTGCCCCCTTTTTTTCAGCTGCCAATTTTAGAAAGTGCTGGGGTGCGGTTCTCCCGCGAGCAGCCTCCAGAGAGGGCTCTTGCACCCCTGTTTCTTCGGCTTCGCACAAGCTTCCTGCTTGCACGAGAGCCCTGCCTCTTCCTTTCACAGTGCAGCCTGGGATCTTCCAGCCCGGCTCCTGAGGCTCCGCACGCAAGGTAAGCGCGCGCGGGGCCCCGGCGTGATGCGTGACCACGCAGCATTTTCAGCTTCAAGTGGCTGCGGGACTTCTGGTGGCTGCGGTGAGGAGCTAGGTTGTCACCCCGTGTAGCTCCAGGGGAGACAATCACCCCACGAGGTCGAGAACCCGTTGGAGGAAGGGAGAATAACGGGACGAATATCCCCTTGGGAAAGAGGGTTCAGAGGCACTTGGAAACGACCAGTTTTTTAAGCACGAGTGCCCGAAAGAAGTCATCTGAAGTTCGGACACGAATCGCGCTGAAGAGGTCATAGCAAGCCGCCATTACCTCGTGGAGGTTCCTGAGAGGAAAAATCCTCACCACCACTTTATTTTAAAAGAAGAGAGGTTTTGGACTGGAAAAGATCAGAAGCTTTTGATCTACATTCTGGGGATGATAAAGAAATCAGCACAAATAAAGACCCTACACAAGGTAAAGAAGAGGAGGGATCCCGGCAAAGGGCTCCGGATCATCTAGCGAGCTGAGCTCCTGTTGGGGAGAAGAGGGAGACGGCACAGTGCCAGAGACTTTTGCTAATGATTTGATTTAAGAGTATAAGAGAGACTTACAAGCAGTAAAAATTTTTACTTACATTTGGTGTTGGTGTGGGTAGATTGGAAGAGGTGGAAGAGACGGGCGGTTGCAAGAGAAGAGACAGGCGAACTGTAAGAGAAGTTAAGAGAAAGAGAAAGTGAAGACTGTTTAGAAGGAAGTTGTAATCGGTGTGAGATGAGAGATGACTGAGAAAAAGGAAAGAGGGGGAAAAAAGATCTTCGTTTCTCCGCTTTTTGTTTGTTTGTATGGTTTTGATTTGGTTGGGTTTTTTTTCTTCTCTTTGTTCTTCCCTCCTTTTTATTTTTTTTCCCCTTTTTGCGAAAGTTTTGGAAGTACTGGACTTTGTTTTGTTTTGTTTTTTTTCCTTTTTTTCTTTTTGATTTTGATTTGGTGCTTTTTGGATCCTTTTTAGAGCTTTTTTAGATTTTTCTTTTCCTTATTTCCTTATTGCCCATCATATTTGGACTTGTTTGAGATTTTGCTAACTTTGAAGTTTGGTTTCTTTTCCTGGAAAGGATAATTGGTGAAGCAGGAGATAGAAGAGTATATTTTGTTTTGTTTTGTTGTTGTTGTTTTTTTGCAAAAGACGGAAGAAATAGAGTTTCGGGTGTAAAGTAGCAGTAAAGAAGGGAAGATCTTCAAGGACGGTGTAAAGTTGGAGAATTGATAGCGAGACGGTGAATTGCATTTCAAGGGCAAGTGGTTTTTAACCCTTTCACTACAACGCAGTGAGATTAGAGAAGAAGAAGAAGAAGAAAAAGATAAGTGGAGAGAGAGCACCATCTAGTGGAGAACATTAATAAAACAATAAAAAAGAAAAAAAAGTAATACAATATATAATATTTAGAATTTTTATTAAATACAGCAGTGTGTATACTATATAAGAGTGCAAATTAGCTATATTAGTGTTTAGGAATTATTGTTAAGAAAGAAATTTTCACACACACACACACACACACACACACATATATATATAATATATTTATTTTTATAAATTCACATTTTTTAGAATTACTGGAATTAATTACTGGAATAATTATTGGAATTAATTATTGGAATTATTGGAATTAAGTTGAAAAGGTTAATTAAATAATTATTAATTAAGAGAAGTAGACTAATTAATTAGTTAAGAGAAGTAGGCTAATTAAAAAAGGTGGGTGGAACAAAGTTAATATTTATAGACATATTTAGAACTTTCCTCTCTTTTCTATTTACTTTATATATTGATTATATCTATTACTTTATATATTGATTATATCAGGATATTAAGATATTATATTAAGATAAAGGTGTTGGACTTTGAGTTTGGATATTAATATTATTGATTGAATTATATAATTGACTTTTTGGCATTGATAAAGTACTTATTATAGATTAATTTTTTGATTAAGGAATATTGAGTAGGATTGGTATTGTTGGGTCTCAATTTATGATGGCTGCTGGAACGAGAAGAGCAGTATCGGTGAAACAACAATTACAAATGAGCCCAGCACTAGAAGAACATCCTAGAGCACCGAATTTACGACAACAATTATTGAAGAGCTTAGGAAATTAAGAAATGAATTCAAAAAAGATATAAAAGAATTAGCGTGTGATATGAAAGAGATGAAAAAAGAAATAGGAAATGTTGGAGAGACATTAGAAAACATAACGATTGAAATGAAGAATATTAATTCAAAACTGGAGGATTTACAAGAAAGAACAACGAAGTTGGAAAAAGATGCATCAGTGAAGGAGAAACAAATGGAGAAGATTGAACAACAAAATAGAAGTATAGAAGTGAAGTTTAAGACAGGTGTATTAAGATCAGAGGTTTAAAAGAGATTCAAGGAGAAGACTTATATAATAGAGTAATACCATCATTGGCAAAGTACATCGGATGGAATGCTGAACAACTTGATCTTGAGGTAGATAAGATGTTTCGGATTAATTCGTTTATTGCAAAGAAGAGGAAGCTACCACTAGATATCGTAATTTACTTTTTGAGAGAAAGAGTAAAGGATTTAGTGATTCAACAGAGTTATACGAACAAATTGTGGATAGAACAAGATGAACTTCAAATATTTAAAGATGTTCCTGCACAGGTCCTGAAAAAAAGAAAAGATTATCTCTTTCTAACTCAAGTGTTAAAAAGAAGTGGAATTCCATATCGTTGGTGTAAGTTAGAAGGAATCACATTTCTATACAAAGAAAGAAGATTTACGTTGAATTCTTTTTTGAGAGCACAGGACTTTCTGAAAAGATATAAGGAAGAACTTAGGAAAAGACATATGGAAGAGCATGAGAAAGGAAAAGATTATGATAAGAAAGTGAAAAAGGTAAAGAGAATTCCAAAAGAACATTGAAGGATGGTAAATGGAGATCGTGAAGATGAGAAGTAAATAAAAGAGAAAAAGGGACAGAACAAGAGGAAGAAGAAGAGGGAATAGGAGAAATAGAAGAAGAAGAGAAAGAGGAAGAACAAGAACAAGACTTGGAGTAAGGGGAAGGGAGGAGAACAGAGAGAAGGAAAGAAAAAAAAAATAATATCATGGAATGTTAGGGGATTGAATGCTGTAATTAGAAGAAGAAGGGTATTCCATCATTTAGAGAAAATAAAAGCAGACGTAATTTGTCTGCAAGAAACTCATATAAGGGATAAGGACTTAAAATATGTAAAGAATTTGAGATTGGGACAGGATTTTTACAACAATTAAGAAAAAGGAAAAAGGTGTGACAATATTCGTAAATAAAAAATATAATGCAAAGGAAATATTCAGAGACAATAGAGGGATGGTGATTGGAGTAGAAGTGGAAGTAATTGGAAAACAAGATTTTGATAGTGGGAGTTTATGCCTCGCTTGAGAGCAAATTGGTTTTTTATGAAAAACTTGCAAAGATATATTGGACTATGATTATCAAGATATAATATTATGTGGAGATTGGAATGGGGTGATTAGTCTAGAATTAGACAGAACATTGAAAAAGAAAGGGAAAACACCAAAAAGAAAACTACCGAAGACTTTTGAAGAATTTAGGGATGTAACTTCAACAACAGACGTGTGGAGATATTTATATGAAATCTTAAAGACTATTCGTATTTTTCAGAAGTACACAAAACATGGTCAGGATTATATGTTCTTGGCTTCAAAGACGTTATGTAAAAATATAAAGAAAATGGAGATCTTGCCAAGGACATTATCAGATCACTGTCCTATTATGATGATGTTGAAAGAGAGAAAGGGAGAGTATAAATGGACTTTGAAAGACGAGCTTCTACGAGATGAAAAAGTCGTAGAAAAAGGGAAAACAAGAGATGGACTTCTTTTTTAAAGAAAATACGGGAAAAGGTACATCAAATAAGATTGTATGGGATGCAGGAAAGGCAGTAATAAGAGGTATTTTTTTGAAACAGGAAGCTTATAAGAAAAAGATGAAGAAACAGAAAATTCAAAGTATAATGGTAGAAATTAAAGTAAAAGAGGAAGATTTGAAAAAGACCCAAATAATATGAAATTATTGAGAGAAATCAAAATTTTACAGAAACAATTAGCTAAGGAAATAGATTGGAACTGAAAAGAAGATTTAGTATACTAGACAGAGATTTTTTGAGCATGCAAATAAAATTGGAAAATGGTTGGCATATAGATTGAAGAAAGAAAAAGAGAAGAGACTAATTACTGAGATTAGAAAAGGAGATAAGATAATTAGAGAACAAAAGAAAATTAAATATATGTTTCATAAATATTATAAATTTGTTTGATATTCAGATGATACAGAAGAATATATTCAGCAAGTGAAGAAAAATTTAGATGGAGTTGGAATAGCTCCAATTCAAGAAAATCAAAAAATAGAATTGAATAAACCCATTTCAAAGATAGAAATAAGAATGGCAATCCAGAAATTAAAGATAGGAAAAGCACCTGGGCCGGACGGTTATACAGCAAGATACTATAAGGAATTCCAAAACAATTGACTGAACCCCTTTGTAAACTTTTTAATGAAATAGAATTTGAAGATAAACCAGATTCATGGGGAGAAGCATTAATTACTTTAATTCCAAAAGAAGGAAAAGAAAAATCAGAGGTAAAAAATTACAGGCCAATATCCTTACTAAATATAGACTATAAGATATTTACATCTATCTTGGCAGAGAGATTAAAGAAGATTTAAAAGTTTGGATTCATGAGGATCAAAGCGGATTTTTGCCTGGAAGAACAATAAAAGATAATGTAAGAATAATATTGGATATAATTGAACATTATCACAAACACAATGAAAAGAAATTAGGATTGGTTTTTGTAGATGCCGAAAAGGTTTTTGATAATGTGAAATGGAAATTTATAATTGAGGTATTAGAAAAGGATATGGGGAAAAGATTTATCGATTGGGTTAAAAGGATATATAATAATAGACAGCAAAATTGGTTATAAATGGGGAAATGTCAGAGAAATTCGGAATTAGGAAGGGTACAAGACAAGGTTGTCCACTATCCCCCTTAATTTTTATAATGGTATTAGAAATATTAAATAATAAGATTAGGCAAGATTCAGAAATAAAAGGAGTAAAGATTGGAAGTCAAATGTATAAGTTAAGGGCATTTGCCGATGACCTTGTAGTTATGTTAGATGACCCAATCACGAGTGTGTTAAGACTGATTAAAGTTTTTGAGGAATATGGGAACTTGAGGTTTTAAGGTAAATATGGAGAAGACAACATTGTTAACTAAGAATATTTCTAAAAAAGAAGAGATGGAAATTGAAGGTTTAACTAATCTTAAAATATCAAAGAAAGTACGGTATCTGGGTATTAATATTACTGGTAAAAGTAGGAGTTGTTTGATAATAATTATAAGAAAATTTGGGGGGAGATAAAGGAGGATTTAAAGAAATGGTCAAAATTGGATTTATCTTTAATGGGAAGGATTGCAACAATTAAAATGAACATTTTGCCAAAAATGATATTTTTGTTTCAAAATTTACCGATTATTGTAAATGATATACCCTTTAATCAATGGAAAAAAGATTTATCGAAGTTTGTCTGGAATGGCAAAAAACCCAGAATAAAATGGAAGGTGTTAAAAGATGTACAAGAAAGAGGGGGATTAGGACTACCAGATTTAAAATTGTATTTCCATGCTAGTTGCCTTTGCTGGATAATAGACTGGATTAAATTAGAAAATAGGAGATTAATGAATTTAGAAGGGGCGGATCTCTATTTTGGTTGGCATGCTTTTTTATGGTATGATAAAGGTAAACAAGGAATTTAATAATCATAAGGAGAACATTGTTGAAGGTTTGGTTACAGTACAAAAGTAAATTGTATGGGAAAATACCACTATGGGTTTCGACACATGAGGCATTTTATAGAAAGAGAAGCCCCAATTGAATAAATGGATAATTTACAGAGACTTATAAAAAATACAAGGAGAAAATGTAATTTGGAAAAATAAAGAGGAATTGGCTCGGGTGGGTATTATTTCTCATTGGTTACTGCAAAGGTAACTAGAGGAAAGATTTAAAATGGATAAGAAGACACAGGGAATTGAAACAAGAGAGAAGGAATTTGATAAATTGTTAAAACCGGTTTAGACCATTTGTTAGGTAGAATATATAAACTGTTATTAAACTGGCATTTGGAAGATGAAACAATTAAAGAGAATATGATAGGTTGGGAAAGAATCTGGAAATTCGATTCCCTTACAGAAATGAGAAGATTCATGGAGGGATGTGAAGAAATATTGTATTAATATTAATTTAAAAGAAAATTATTACAAGCTCTTCTATTGTTGGTATTATACACCGGTACAAATTTCTAAAATAAGTAAGAACATAAAAGATACGTGTTGGAAATGTTCAAAGAAAGGGACGTTTTATCATTTATGGTGGTTATGTGATAAAGCTAAGGAATTTTGGAGAAAGATACATGAATGTATTGTTAATGCACAACAAATTAAATTTCCTAGAAGTCCAGAAATATATTTATTGAATATGTTGGATGAGAGATAATTTAAAAAGAATTCACTGAGAAAAATGATGATTTATATGGTAACAGCCGCAAGGCTAGTTTTTGCAAAATTATGGAAGTCAAGGAAATACCTACGGTAGAGGATTGGTTATGGAAATTGTACAATTTATGGGAATTGATGAACTCACATCATTAATAAATGATAGACTGAAATAATTGATTATCGAAGAATGGAATTTAGAAAACCCCTTTGGGAAATCCAAAGGGGAAAGAATAATTAAGAAATTTGTAGAATTGGAGATTCAGAATTGAAATTAGAAAACAAACTTTGAAATTATATGAAAGGTAGTGGTATTATTCAATGAATATTGTAGTAAATGCTGGCCAACGACAAGTATTGTATAATTATCCTCAAAGTATGTAGAGGAATAAGGGAAGGAGGGTAAGTAGGTACAAAAAATAAAGTAAGTGTTAGTATTAATAAAAGATAAATATTAAATTGTGTAATGATTTAATTAGATTACATTTATATTTGAAATTTTATCTTTTTTAAATGTATGTAAGATTTTTTATGATGATGGAATTTATGTAACGACAAGACATAATGAATGTTTTATTTATATATTTGTTTTTTTTGTTTGTTTGTTGATTTGTTTGGTTTGTTTGTTTGTTTGTTTTTTATAGTAAAAGAAAGATAAAAAAAAAGAAAGAAAAAATGCGTGCGCGGTCCATGTCAGGCCCTGGAGCATCACGCAAATGTGATTGCATTGTGTGGACTGCTCATCATATTTGCACGATGCTCAAGGGGACCTTTTGCATTGAAAATGCCGTGCGAAAAGGATCTTAGTGTATTACAGAAGCTCAAATATAAAATATACTGAAATATATGTATAAATATATCTAAAATATGTGTTATACATATAGGCTAATATATATGCTTCTAATACATGTTATTAATACTGTATACCCAGTGCAGAAGCTAAAATATATTTTATTTCTCTCACTCATACAAAGTTAGAGGCGTATTCAGGCTGGAAAAGCCTCCATTCTATTGAATGGGCCACTGACTAAGCTGGCCCCTTGACAGTGGGGAAAAAAATATGCAATTTTCCACATGACAAGTATGTTTTTAAGGCTGTCTCTGAGAAGCAGCTTTCACTACTAGGAAAATTTGAGATCTCAAAAGAAGCCAGCTTACATTTTGTTGCGGTATCCTTTACACCTTAACTTTTTATCTCATGTAAATGAGGATTAAAATAGGTTCCCATCCATTCAAATTAGAAAGTACATATTGGATGGCTTTAAGGCCACTGCAGAGCAGGTGGGCATGGAACAAATGGAGAGAAGATTATGCAAAGCAAGCATTACTTGCTAAAATTGAGTGGATAAGAGTCATTTTCCCTTGTTTAGGAAATTGTTTAGACTGAAAAAAAAAAAGCAGAAATAGGAATCAACTTTACCATAGTATGAATTTCAAAAGCATCAAAGTATACAGGTGTAGTGTCTCCATGTCCTCTCTCCACTTTGCACATCTAATTAAATGTGCATACTGCACTTTGAGGTACTTACTGTTGTTTTTGTCTTTATGCATCTGCACCCTGTTATTTACAGAAAGTTTAAAGAAAGAAAGTATAGAGATAGCTATGGTACAAGTAGAGACTTTCTGCATAGCCCCTAGACATATGTTAGGCTTACCTTGAAAACAGAGTGGGACTAAGGGCCTTTCTACACTACACTGTTATAGTGCTATTATTCCACTTTCAACATCCTGTAGAATTCTGGGGTTTGTAGTTTCCTGAGGCCCAAGAGCTCTCTTGCTGAGAATTCTAAATGCCTCTCCCTCAACTGCAAACCCCAGGATTCCATTGGATGTTAAAGTAGATTAATAGCACTATATGAGTGTAGTGCGGAAAGGCCCTAAGACTAAAATAGACCTGAGGGAACAAGAGAAGGAAAGGATAAAGAATGAGAGAACCTACAATTGTAATGTAACTATTTTATCTCTTTATGTCTGTGTGACAACAAAATGTGCCTTCTGCTTCCCCAAGGATTCTCCAAAGTTTTCCCCAAATTGTTCTTTCTTAAGGCTGAGTTGCTTGAACAGTTCTTATGGCTGCTGTGGTTGGTGTTACCCTATATCAGACTTGGGGCCCTTCCACATTATTATATTATTGTTGAATGATTCGACTTTAACTGCCATGGCTGCCTCCTATGGAAGCCTGGGGCTTGTAGTTTGGTCAGATGCACTGACCCTTTCTGCACAGCATTTGCCATGTGAAAGGGCACCTGGAGCATCTCGCGATTGTGAGGAGCAATCTGCACGATGCACTCACAATCGTGTGATGCTCCAGGGGCCAGTAGGCACTGATCACGCACCTTTTCATTTTTGGCTGGAAGCTGAAAATGGTGCACAATCGTGCATTGCTCCTGGGCCCCGCATGCACTTACCTGGCGTGTGGAGCCTCCTGAGCCATGCCGGTCACACTTCCAGCCCCAGCGCAGCCTGGGAAACTCCCAGGCTGCACTGTGGAAGGAAGAGGCGGGGCTCTCGTGTGAGCAGGCAGCTCATGCGGAGCTGAAGCAGCACGGATGTGAGATCCTCTTGCCAGAGGCTGCTTGCGTGATCTCCACACCCCAGCACTGAGAAAAGGTAAGGTGAGGAAATGTTCACTATTTGGCTGCAAATTTTAAATGCCTCTCCATAAAATACAAATTCTAGGATTCCATAGGATGGAACCATGGCAGTTCAGGTAGAACCACAGTGCTATAATTGTGTAGTATGAAAGATCTTTAGACAGTCATACATTGCAATACTGTTTTTGATTATTATTTTTTTTAAAAAAAATGCTTTTATTACTCCTTTCACTGGTTTTGGTAATGTTACTGTTTTCATTTGCTGTGCACTGCCCAGGTAGTTTTTAACAGAAGGGGAGCAAGAAATTCAATAAATAAATGAAAAAGAAAATAGTACCACTGCAATGGCAGTGAGTCACACAAGGACATTAAGGAAAAGAACATACATTATTCTGAACTATTAAAGGCCAAGTTCTGATTTGCTGGGCATAAGTGAAGAGGTAATATTTTCAGTATGAGGATGACCTATGAGCAGAAAGGAAGAAAACACTGATTTGTACTGAGCCAGGCAATTACTATGGTCTATGTAGTACAGTTTATCATGGGCATTTCCCTCCTGGTTTGACAAAAGTGATGGACAACAAACCTGGAGAGCAAGGAAGTTTGTTTAAAGCAATAGCACCATTGGGTGCTGCAAAGGTAAGAAGATGGTGGAGTAACAAACAAACAAAGCTTTTATACTTTTAGGAAATTCATCTTTTCAACCATTGATTGGCTTAAAAATGCCAGATAGGCAAGGATACAGTGATGAGACAACTGCCTCGCTACCTGCCCTGCCCGCCCCCCAGGCTTGTATTTTGCTGATTAAGCACAAGGTGCTTGGTCACTATGTGGCTGCTTTATCAATTCAGTAAGCACATTCCAAGAATCTAAGGGTATTTCCACACTAGACTGCTATAGTGCTATTATTCCACTTTCAACATCCTGTGGAATTCTGGGGTTTGTAGTTTACTGAGGCCAAAGAACTCTTTGTTTGAGAATTCTAAATGCCCCTCTCTAAACTGCAAACTCCAGGATTCTATAAGATGTTGAAAATGGAATAATAGCACTATAACCTTGTAGGGCGGAAATGCCCTAAGGCAAAACTCCAAGTCAGAGCAAAATAGGCCCAAAATGTTTCTTATCTCACAGTCTACACATTTTTAAAAATATTTTTGATTACATTTCTCAACTCATGCAGTTGCCCAACTGATTTAGCCATTGTCTCATTTTCTCTCTCCTACTGTCCCCCCTCATCCATCCTGAAGCTTTAATAGTTATTTTCTGAGGGATTGGCCTTAGAAGCATATCTAGTGTGGGACAAATAGGGCATGTGCCCTGGATGCCAATGCCACGATGCACAAAAAAGTAGTACTGGAAGTGGCAGAGGAAAAGGAGAAGAAGAAAGTCGTCCTGGAAGTAGGAACACAACTTCCATGCTTGCCCTAGGTGCTATTTATGTTACATACACCTCTGATTGGCCTGGCCTGGCCCAAGGTGAGAGATGGGAAAAGAATCTCCGAGCTGGCATGGTTATTGGTCATGCTAGCTGGAATATTCTGCGATCTGTAGTCCAAATAGCTAAGTAAAAATCTTCGAATTCTGCTCAAGGCTCTGCAGTACTGAGGGACTTACTGGTTGTTTTCACTCTTGGTGGGAAAAGCGTGGTGATGTTAAGTCACAATAGACTGTTTCTCAGAGCAGCCACCTGCTCATTTCGACTTGTATGGATAAAGAAAGTGAAGATCTGCCCACAGCTTCCAGATGTGGATGCTTAAGCTCCGGAAATCATTGACATTTTAGGGGTCTACCCAAGTCAACACTGTTGTCCTTTTAAGTTGTCCACTCAGGGGCTTTCATTTGTACAATCCCCTTTCAGGAACCTAGGGAGGAAGGACAGACACAGCTGGGAAAAAAATGGAATGAGTTGTTTAAGGCTAGTGTGTTTCCCTCCCTGATCCCTTCGCCCTCTTTGGCATCAGTAGAAACTGATGCAAATATCAACGAGAGAAGTTCATTTTCATCTTGATCATAGCAAGGTTAAACTCCCCAACACTACTTTTTACAATTGGCTTCCTCAGTATGTAGCATTTGCACCTTTTCCGTACACCTTTTCCACATCTTTCCCCTTAAAATACACTTTTGTAGATTTCCTTTCTTCAAGCTGTTTTGCACATGTTTTACTAATATATGCATTTTTATGCACATGTTTCCATAATACGCACATTAATATATGCATTATTTATTTGGAGAATTTCATTAAAAAATTCTGAGAAGTGTAACTACTGAAGAAGAACTGTTTACTGATACACATATTTACTCAGAAGTGTGAATCTGCAATTTCTGTATAATTATCAGCCAAATAAATTGGTTTCTCTGTATTATATACATCAAAACATTCTTATTCTCATGCTTGATACCTTACCCTCAACAGAGGAGTAAGCAATAGGCATGTGTAGTCTGAATCACACCCATAATAACTAAAACATTGATTATTTTGTTTTGGTCCAGATGTGCATCCAGCATGAAAATGCCTATAATATGTCATAGTCATTGAAAGTCTTGTATGTCCATCACTGAGGCCATTTCCTCAGTATACTGTCATAGTGCTCTTATTCCACTTTCAACATCCTATGGAATCCTGGGGTTTGCAGTTTAGGGAGGGGCCTTTAGAATTCTCAGCCAGAGAGCTCTTTGGCCTCAGTAAACTACAAAGCCCAGAATTCCACAGGTGATGCTGAAAGTGGAATAATAGCACTATAACAGCATAGGATGGAAATGGCCTGAGTGAGGCTAAGTGGGTAAGTAGTTCAGGTGGAATCTTTTTTGTAGCTGCACCTCTAAGGAACCTCCTCCTTGGAGAGGTTAGATGGGCTCCCCATTTACACAGAGAATGAACACTGTCCTGTTCAGTTTGTTTAACTGTGGCCCTTTCCATATGTGGGAAAGGAACTGCAGAAAAACGGGACTCACTGGACTTCTTCAGCATCCAGGTGAGTCCGTCGGGATGAGGAGCAGTGCGAGCTCATCGCTTCGCACTGCTCCGGCATCCAAAATGGCGGCTTCCAGTTGGTGAAGGCTTTCCACCAACCAGAGAAGCTCGGCAGCCTAAAGCCCAGCCCCGGCAGATCTGCAGGCATGCACTAGTGCGTGCCTGCAAATCTGCACTGGAGCGCGGCGACGGAGCAACACGGAGTCGCACACTCCATGCTTTTTAAAAACCTCTAAAAAGAGGTTTTTAAAAAACACGCTGCGCGACCAGTTCTGGTCGCTCCAGAGTGGACTGAGGTGCGGAACTGCAAAAAGTAATCCTCCTCAGTCCACTCTACGGTGCAGAAGACCTCTGTTGGAGGTCACTCTGCACTGTTTTAATAGCCTGGTGCGGAAAGGGCCTGTGCTTAAATGTTTTATATTACTATTAGCTAGTAATAGCTGAATTTAGAGGTTGTGAATATTTTTACTCATACATACATATATATGATGCAAGAATTTTTGTTTAGTTTTTATTTCAGTTTTATCGTATTTGCATGTGAAGGGTGCAATTCATAACTTTATTAAATAAATAAGTCCACCTTCCCCTCATAACTCATTTTTCCATGCTTGAATATCATATAGAAACATGGGATCACAGAACTGTAGAGTTGGAAGAAATCCCCCACTTCATCCTACTATGAACCCTACTCAACCACTCTGCTGATAAAAGAAATGCACAACTAAAGTAACCTTATAAAAAATGGCCATCTAACCTCTTTTAATAAAGGGGAACCCATTGCTCTAAAAGCAGTCTATTCCACTCAAAGGGCATACTGAATATTAGAATGCTTCTCCTACTGAAATACTGACAGGCAGCAGTCATGCACTTATGTACATTCTGATGCATGCCTAAATGTGTGTCTGGTTTAGGTCTACAGATTCTGACCCACCAAGTGGTTTGTAGGTGGAAGCCTATTTCTGCATATGGATCTTCTTAGCTGGTTTTTGGGTCCAGGAAGATTGGTGCCAAAGTCCAGAGCAAATCTATCTGTCACCCAGCCATACTGGTTTGTGTTAAGTAAAAGCAATTATCCTGATACTCATCTGAGGCATGAATTGTGTTTGCCCAACTCGTGAAGCATATAATGGTTGATATCCCTTTCAAGAGCTATAGCCAATATTTGCATGTTGTTTTGTCAGTAAGCAGGTTGCCAGCTTCTTAACTAATCTCTGTACGTGTGGCTTCATCTGCAGTCATTAGCAGGTGGGTAACATTGCTGTTGTGCTGTGAGAAACTTCACTGGCTGAGTCCAGCATATCACCCTGCATAGCCTACTTGAAAAACATTTATTTTCTTAGGATCTACCTGGAAAAATAGGGCTATTTCTGCAGGTAGCAGGGTGAAGTGAAATGTGGGGTTGTATGAGAGCAAGAGGGGACTAAATACCCTAAAGGCCTTAGATCCTGTCTGATCTTGGAAGCTAAACAGCGTCAGCTGTGGTTAGTAATTGGATGGGAAACCACCAATGAATACCAGGTTCTATAGGCTATGGCCCTTTCTGCGGCTTACTTTCTTGCGATGGTGTCTGTTGGCAATCCTGTCAGTGGCTCTGCCAGGAAAGGAGCACAATGGCAGCACTCCCCTCCACACAGACTGGCTTCCTGCAGAAGGGAGTGTGATGGACATGCCACTTCCTTCCACAGTGTAGCCAGGTAGTTTCTCCAGCTGTGGTCTGGCAGGAAGTGCCACCATCATGCTTCCTGCCCTTCTGCAGGATGGTGGCACAATTGCAGGTCATTGATGGGGAAAATCCATCAATGATTTAACCCGCGATTGTGCTGCCTGGGGATGGGAGAAGGATGGGACCATGACAACATCAGGCAGAAGTGTTATTGTGGTCTCTTCCTTCTCCTGCCCCAATGGTGCAATGGGAGGATGCTGCAGAAACGGCCAGTATTTCAGAGGAAAGAACTGGCAAAATCATCTCTTTGAGTATTCCTTATCTAAGAAAACTTTTTGAAAAATTCATGGGGTCACCATAAGTCAACAGGTGACTTGAAGGCATAGACATGTGAGCAAGATTTGCTGTTTGGATGGCACAGTGAGGCCTTTTGGAGTTTTGGCTCTAGCATGAAGAGGTCTGTGTACCTCAGGAGGTCCCTCCATTGTGGGCTGGCACAGCTAGAAAATAGCATGGGCTTAAATATTGGCTTGGATGGAGTATAACACTATTTACTTCCCCTCACAGTCTTAAAAATCCTTTAGAGATAACCTCAAAATATTTTTATATAGCCTTCAAATAGATTGATATTATACTGTGGGATAGGATAATATGAGTAATATCTTCTAGCATAGATTGCCTAATATGGACATGGGGTTTCAGCTGCATGGCTTTACTTATTTAGGATTTATGCATTTTAACTCTCCAGTGTCATTTATGGAAAGCTGCTAAGCAAAGCTAGGCTTTGTCCATACCTGCCTTTGAGCCTGCACAGAATATAAGAGCTTGCCATCTCCTTTAGAAGCATCACATTATATGCAGCATAATTGCATACTGAGGAAAAAGCAGAAGAAATTCAGTGAGATGGTAATTCCTCTCATGACAGCCCCCTTTTCCCAAGTTAGTAACAAATGCTCTACTCATCCATATGGATGCAAGAAAAATGGTATAAAAGTGGGCTGGTAGAAGAAATTAATGGGTGGGACCTATCAGTGAGCAGAGCAATATAGCCACTCCAGGTTTTGTCGTGTCACAAAAAGGTGGCAAATCATTAATTTATTATTTTCATGTTTTTTTCCCCCAAAAGGCTGAAGAAAGGCACCTATGAGATGTTCCACTCAGGCAGAAATGTATTTATGTTCAGCCCTAAATGCTGATTAAAATAATGTCTGTACATCAAAGTTTTCTTATATCATTGAACTGTTAATATTAAAGAATATAATTCAATTGGTTTTGTGTCTCCTTTCATAGAAAAAATTTGGAATGAATAGTTCATTGATTATACAGTCCACATTCCTAAAAACTTATGAGGATCTTCTTAAGGTTCTAGTTATTTTAACATGTTCCTCAGATTGTGTGAAGTTTCAATATAAGGTTGGTGAGGTAGCCATTGACCTCATTTTAATATTCTTATGTCTCTCAGCAATAATCCTATTCCATGTTCTCACCGTATGGAACTGTAGTCTTGTTCAACTGAACTTGAATAGAAGGCCATTTCAGAAGAGCTAAGATGGAGCATGATGGACATGGCTGGTCACAAACAGGGATGTTTTGGGCAAAGGCAGCCTGCATGTTTGTATCTCAGCTTCTAGGTTATTACTGAATGTGTTCTGAGGGACAAATGAAGATGAAAAAAAATCACTGTCAGAATTCTATTGTGTGCTGAAACAAACTACAGTCTTCTTGGAAGTAGCACCATAGTCCTGTGCTGGAATAATCTCATCTGACTAGTTGCTCTTCCATTTCAAGAGGTTAATGGGCACTTCACTTTTTTTTCCTTCCAAGAAATAATCAGGAACTGAAAAAAATTAAACTTCTTTTTTAAAAAATGCTTTGCTGTAAGCTAATAAGACTGAATTTTATTTCTGTTTTCTGTCTTAACACCATGAAAAATGTTTTAAATGGACTGGATGGGGATGAACAATCTGAAATTTGGTTCAGATGGATGTTTCTGATAAACTGAAAGACAGATCAGGGAACAGGGATGCAGGCTGTGCTGGATGGGATTACAATACCCCTATAATCTAAATTTTCCAGCTTGGGTGTGCTCACTGACTTGAACTCAGAGCCTTGCCTAGATTTCAGCAGTGGCCACAAGTGCACTTACATAGTTAAACTTACTGTGGCAGTTGTCTTATTCCTAGGGATGTCAGAACTGGGTATTGATCATGTCTGTCTTGATTATATTCCATTTGGATCACTGTAACAACTATATTTGGGCTTGTCTTTGGAAACTGGAAGTTTAGTCGGTCCAAAAGACTGCAGCCAGACTGCAGATATTACAGGGAAAATATAACTTCCTTGCTGCAAAATGGTTAGTTGTCTATTTTCAGGCACAAGTCAAAGCATTCAGGCTGTGGAACTCTCTCCCTTAAGAGGCGAGGGTAGCCCCTCTCTGCTCTCCTTCTGCCAGGAGGCAAAGACCTTTTTATTTACAAGGCCCTTAGCTATTAATTAGCTGTTGCAGGAGGTCTCTTTATTCCCATTGCTATGTTTGAGCTTTTGAGCTGTTTCAAATTAGTGTCATTTTTAGCAGGATAGCATATATAATTTTTTTAAAAAATTCTTATAGTCATTATTTTTAGCTGCATGATGTTTTAAGCTATGTTGTGCATTGTCATAGATCCCTATGGTGGGAAAAATACAGGAAACAAGCAAACAATAAGCAATAATGGGAAGCAAAGTTTTATATAATTAAAAGATAAACTTAAATACAAAAATAGACATTTCATGTGTCACAAAACTGCTGGAAGCAAAAGAGGTTTCTAATAATCAAATCCTCACCATGACAGTACTTTTCTGTGGTTCTGGGATTGCATGCTGCTGTAAGGCTTTGGTCTTTTCTGAACCATACCTCAATAGCGGGTTGTTCCATTACAATCCATTTCTGGGTTAGGAATGCTCTCTTTTGCACCCTTTCGCCTTAAGCAAATGAGTAGTGTTATTGCCACCTGTGTTCCTTCTGCACTACAGCATCATTGGCCGGTCCCCTTCCCCACCTTCACCCTACCTCACAGCTCCTGATTGGCCAGGGTTTTGTTTGTTTGTTTGTTTTGTTGTAAACCGTACTAGCGCAGCCAGATGGTAACATCATGACACGCCAGTATGCTATTCCAGTTTTGTGCTATGACACTAAGGCCATTTCCACACGATACTGTTAGAGTGCTATTATTCCACTTTCAACCTCCTATGGAATCCTGGGGTTTGCAGTTTAGGGAGGGGCATTTAGAATTCTCAGCCAGAGAGCTCTTTGGCCTCAGTAGACTACAAACCCCAGAATTCCACAAGGTGTTGAAAGTGGAATAATAGCACTCTAACAGTGTCATGCGGAAATGGCCCAAGAAATGTATTTAAAAAATTTAAAAAATTAACTCAAAAGAGAAATTTAAAATAAACATGCAGAGGTGGTAGATTCCAAACCTGCCATGCCATGGGAGTCACTGAGGGAGGGACAAGCTGGGCATGCCCACACCCTGCCCATTCCTGGATCCATGACAACAGGAGGTACTGTCAAGCACTATTACAGAACTGCACTGACACAGGATTATAGCACTGAAGGAGCCTCTTAATGGATTTTTTTCCTGGAAATGATATAATGCTGATTTGCAATGGTTGGGATAGCAGCAGGATAGCGACAACATCATGTGGTAGCATGGCTTCTGGACCAAGAACAACCTGTTGCTGTGGCAGGATGGTGACATTGTGCAGAAAGGGCCTATGCTGATTATAGCAGTGCTACTAGTAAAGTCTCCTATATCTGATAGGCTTTTGCTGAGGAACTAAACTAAATGTGCCAAACAGCTACTGGGCAGCCTCAGTAAAGGGGGATAACACTAGTAGAATATCTCTCAGAGACAACAGCATGGCACCATAGCTAATATTTCTTAGTACTGAGCAGAAGAAAGCATGGCAATGCCTTTTGAATGTCTTTTACCATGAAAACTTTATGATGAAACAATCCAAAATGAAACAAGAGATAGTGGCAGAAGCTGCAACTCCAAGGTCAGGAGGCATTCAGTGAGCTACGAGGGTAGAATGGGGGACAACTACAAGTAGTGGTGTGCCTAATGATGCAACTGGACTCAAGCCAAAAGGATGTTCACCTTTGAACATGTCAACTGACATGCTCAGAGTTGAAAGGAAAATCTGCACAACACATGTTATAAGAACAGTGGATGCGAGAAACATGAATCAGGAATGTTAAACATAGTAAAACAAGAAATAGAATATATCAACATTGCAATACTTGGGGTGAGCAAGCTAAAGTGGACAGAAATGAGACATTTTGAATCAGATAATTACACAGTGTTTTACTTAGGAAATGAAAATCTAAAAAAGAAATAGGAAGGATTTTAAGAGGGAGGAGAGATGTAGCAAAAACAGTCAAAAGATATAATGCAAAGTCTGATTGAATAATATCAATAAGACTTCAAGAAAAAAAAAACTATCAATACAATCCTAGTCCAAGTTTATGCTCCAATGAAAGAGACAGAAGAAAAAGAGACTGAAAGATTCTTTGCTGGAGGAGAAAACTGATCACACACCAAAACAGGATGTTGTTAATTATAGGCAACTGAAACACAAATGTAGGAAACAGAGAGAATCAAAGGCTGTAGAAGAATTGGATCAAATAATGAAGCAGGAGAGTGACTTGATTGATTTTTCTGAGACCAACAGTTTGTTCATCACAAACACCTTCTTCAAGCAGCCAAACAGATGATTGCGTACATAGATATTACCTGATGGCCAGTATAGAAAGCAAGGAGTCTACATAGTTGGAAAAAGAAGATGGAGAAGTTCCATTCTCTCTGCAAAAACAAGACCAGGAGCAGATTGTGGCACACACCATAAACTGCTAATATTAAAAATTAGAGTCAAGTTAAAAAAAAACCCTGAAGAAAATCACTGTAGAATTTAGAGCTAATGTCAAAAAATAAAAAATTAACTAAAATATAGATTTGCACTATTAAGCCTAATTGACCAGGAGCCAGATGACCTCAGGACTGAAGCCAAGGACATTGTCAGGGAAGAATGCAAAAGGACATTATCTGCAGTTAAAAAGAAAGATAAGCCTCAAGGGATGACAGATGAAACTCTTCAAACATTAAGGACAGATGAGAAGTAAAAGTAAAAGGTGACAGAAATAGGGTAAGAAACCTGAATGCATCTATTGAGTGACTTGTGCACAGGGATAAGGGAACTACTATAATAATCAATTTAGAGAAATAGAATGTGACAATGAAAAAGCCTCTTCCACAAGATCCAATAAAGCAAAGGCAAATTTAAATCAAGAATGGGGATGCCAGCAGAGGAACACGCTATATGACCAAGAAGAATAGGTGTATGGTATATAAAAAGTGTATAAAAAGGAGTATTGAAACAATGCCTTGAAGAAATATATAAAAGAGATGAAAGGATGACAGATTCGTTCAAGTAAGAACCATCTAATGATAAACCTGCAATTTTAGAAAGTGAAGTAAAAACTGCACTCAAAGCACTTGGGAGAAATAAATCACCAGGAACAGAAGGCATACTAGTAGAGCTGCTTCAAGGCACACACAGAGAATTTACTCAAGTTCTACCTAAAATCTGTCAATGAATATATAAAACAAAAGAATGATCCACAGATTGGAAACATTCAATGAACATTCCATTCCCCAAAAAATAAGACACCAGGGATTGCAATAACCCCCCAAACTATTGTGTTTTTCTCCCAGAAAGCAAAGTGATGCCCCATACTCTGCAACAAAGACTTTTACCATACAGGGAGGTAGAAATACCAGCTATCCAAGCTGGGTTCAGGAAAGGAACAGGCATGAGAGATCGTATTGCCAACATATGTTGGATAATGAACACACCAAAGAATTTCGTAAGAAAGTCATCCTGTACTTTATAGTTTATAGCAAAACCTTTCATTGTGTAGATCATGAAAAACTATGGCTTGCTGGGTTCTGCATATGGCGGGGTAAGGTGAAACTTCTCGACAGTGGTTTCTGAGACGTTTCTCACACTGTGTGACAGGAGTCAATCCATAACTGTGTGGATCGCAAAAATCTCACTTGTTATAGTGAGATCGAATTTGGGGCTATGGAGATCCATTGCCTTCTTTGGGCTTCGGAAAATACATCTGTTGGTGTCTGCTCCAGAGTGGAGAAGATGAGGGGATCATGGCAGCCATTGTCACATGAGCGCAGCTGGTTTATTCCAGTACAAGCCCCGCTGCAGAATTTTTAATAGACTAGATCAGCGCTTCTCAACCTGTGGGTTGCGACCCCTTTGGGGTCGAATGACCATTTCACAGGGGTCGCCGCTCCTCTATCCTGCCCTGGCCCCTTTTAAAAGAAGGAGGCCTCACAGACCCCGTGCTGGGAGGAGGGAGAGAAGGCGTGCTGGGCGTTTCCCCATCTTTCCCTGCCAGGTGGGGAAACATTGGAGGACCCTGAGGTGGAGCCAGAGGTGGGGAGAGCGAGAGGAGATAGCTGGAGCCCGAGCGTTAAGGCGGAGGTGAGGAGACCGAGAGGAGATAGCTGGAGCCCGAGCGTGAAGGCGGAGGTGAGGAGAGGAGACCCCGCTCTGTCAGGAGGGGAGAGGAGGCGTGCAGCTGGGTGCTGCTTGAATGCTTGTATGCGCACCACACACACACACACACACACACACACACACACACACACACACAGGGCTTCCCATTCAGGGCTGGAGCTTGCCTGCATCACTCGCCTGGCCATTGGTTGGTGGCGGTCTTCAGCTGGCTTACAGAGTTGCTTGCCAGGGCGAGCGAGCAGCCGGGTGTTGCTTGGACGCTTGTGCCCGCACCTCACACACACACACAGAGGGCTTCCCATTCAGGGCTGGAGCTTGCCTTCGTCGCTTGTCTGGCGGTTGGTTGGTGGCTGTCAGCTGGCTTGCAGAGTTGCTTGCCGGGGTGAGCGAGCAGCCGGGCGCTGCTTGGACGCTTGCACCTGCAACACACACACAGACACACACACAGAGGGCTTCCCATTCAGGGTTTATGGCGCTGTAGCAGGACGTCTGGGAGGTAAGACCCCGTCCCCTCACCCTCTTTGCCTTCCGCTCATTCATGCCGGTGAGCAGAGTTGCTTGACGAGGCGAGTGAGCAGCCGGGCTCTGCTTGCTTCCCAAAGTGGCGGGGCTGTGGCAGCGGCAATCGTCCGGTCGCCCATTCCTTCTGGGCATGCTACTCCGTGGGAGTTGTCAGTGTGGCTGTCACCTTTGGTCTGGCAGACAAAGGGGGAAATTTTCCTGCAGCAGATATGTCATCCGACGGGGGAGATCGGCCCCTCTGAGACCGAGAACTCGGTTGGGAAACGAGCAGGGGGCGTCAGCCAAGGGCTTTGGTTTGTGTAGCAAGGCTCCTTGGTTGGTTTTTTTTTTTTTTTTTGGTTTTTTGACCCGAAAGCACTGCTCTAATCCATTCTGTGGACTTTGGCCATTTCCACATTACAGTGTTATAGTGCTATTATTCCACTTTCACCATCTTATGGAATCCTGGGGTTTGCAGTTCAAACTGCAAACCCCAGGATTCCATAGGATGGTGAAAGTAGAATAATAGCGCTATAACAGTCTAGTGCGGAAATAGCCAGGATGACTTTCTCCTCTCGCTTTTGTTGTGCATGGACCCTTGGCGCTTGCCACACGCACATGTTATGTTCTTCGCCCTGACTGTCTTGCATTCCTCACTTTTTGTATGTTCAGTGTCCACGGCCATGCACACACACACACACACACACAAAACAAAAAGGTAGCCTTTGTTCAGCTTGCAGAGGGTTGCACTTAGCTGGAGCGTGCTTTCAGTGCAAAGCCGCCCTTGAAAAGCAGATCGACGGTGGAGCCAAAGTTGTTGCAGGGCATTTCCTGCCAGTTATTTTTTTGCCTGGCTGTGATCAGCTCTTCGACTGGGAGCGTTCTCCCCGCGTGTGCAGGCCCTAAGTATTTTTACAGGAGCACATGGCTGCTTATAAAGGGCTGGGGGGGGACCCATAGCCCTGCCCAGTCTGCTTAATGGACCTTGAGCTTTCCAATATCCTGAGTCTTTTAAACCAGACTTCTCTTCATCCCCAGCAAGCTAAATGAAAGGATTTTTTTTTGCACTTAAAACTGAAGCTCCAGACTGTAATTGGACACCATGGAAAAACCTTATCCCACATTTCCCTGCAAGATTTCTTTCTCTCCCTTTTTGCCAATGTCTGAATTAAATTCTGTACAATGGTTCTTACCCCTTTTAAAGGTGCCAGTTTCCTTAAAACTTTGGCCTAGCTGGGCTTACAGTTTCCAGTGCCTGTCATGTTTGTCTGTCACAGTATACATACAATATAAAAGAAATTAATTTTATATACTGATTTAGATAATTGATCTATACTTACGTATTATATGGGTACTAATTTAGATATTGTATAGATACTTAGACATTGTATATTGTGCATAGAGTATTCATATTTGAATTTGAAGTGTTGAAGCAATAATAATTTGAAGAGACAGCTTAGATAATATTGACTGAAGTAATGAATTAATGGAAACAAGGAAAAGAGTAAAAATGGCCAAGCAACAGGGAAACTCTTCACTAGAGCTTGGACTAAAACATTTTAAGCAAAGCAAAATGACATCTCAAACCACTACTCCAAAGTGATCAGAACAAAACATGGTGTTGGAAGAAATTAGAAGGATAAGAATGGAGATGAAGCAGGGTATGAAAGATATGAGAACTGAATTGAAGCAGGACTTTAAAAATGAGTTAAAAGATATAAAGAGATTCATGGAAATATTAACAGAGGAATTAAAAGGAACAGCAGCAAAGGTGAATAATTTGGAAGAAGGAGTTAAAAAGTTGGAAGAAAGATGCAAAGCTCTCTCATTGGAACATGAAAGGGACTTAGATGAAAGAGCCCTTTTAGAACTTAAAGTTTGAGAAAATTGTTTGAAAATAAGAGGCCTCAAAGAGCAAAAAAATGAAAATTTGTGTGAAATTTTAATACCGGCCTCAGCAAATTTTATGGAAATGTCAGAACAACAAATGGAATGGGAAATTGACAAAATTTTTAGAGTTGGACCCTTCACAATACAAGGAAGGGACTTCCCTAGAGACATAGTGATCGCCTTTATGAAGAAATCTACTAGAGACAACATAATTCAACAGAACATGAGGAAAACTTTTAAAATAGAAGATAATAAACTTCTACTTCATAAGGATGTTCCAGTGAGGATCCTCTGAAAAAGAAGGGACTACAAGTTTTTGACTGTCCAGCTGAAAAGAAGAGGAATTTCCTACAGGTGGGCTAGACTGGAAGGATTATCTTTTCGCTTCAGAAACAAAACTTACAATATCAATTCTGTTCAAGAAGCAAAAGAATTTTTGAAAAGATTTGAAAAAAGCTTTCAAGAGTATAGAAGTTCTAAAAGCTCTACAAAAGGAACAGAAAAAGAAAGCCAAGAAGGAGAACTGGAAGAAGAAGGAGAGGTTTTGTCACCTCCTTAAGAAGAAGATGGAAAAGAAACAGATGTAGAAGAAGATCATAATATAGAGGAGGAAGCTAACTTACTGGGAGAATAGAAGCAGAAAGAGGATAGACAACAAGAGAGTGTGGAGAGTGAACCTAAGCTATGAGAAGAGAAGTAATACTACTGCCGTCAAACAAATGTAAAAAGAAAATGAGAAATTTGAAAATCCTATCTTGGAATATTAAGGGCATAAGCACTCCGGAGAAGAGGAGGAAAATATTTCATTATCTGGGCAAAAATAAATATGATGTAATATGTCTGCAAGAAATCAGAATTAAAAAAGGAAAGGTGAATTTGATTCGGAATAAAATTCGGAATAAAAGATTTGGAAAAGAATTTGTATCAGCTTCGGGGGAAAAAAATAAAAGTGTTGTAATATATGTTAATGACCATATCAATGCGCGAGAGATATTTAATGACGAAGACGGCCACTATATAGGATTATAAATGGACTGGCAGAATCAAAAAGTACTTTCAATAGGTGTTTACAGCCCACACAATGGTAAAGATAAATTTTATAAAAAGTTGGAAGCCCAAATATTAGAGCATTACTGTGATCAAATAATTCTTATGGGAGACTGGAACGAGTGATGCACCCACTCCTAGACAGGAAATCAGATAAGGTAATTAAGAAAAATCAAGGCAACCCAGTTCATTCAGTGGAATGTTGAAATCTATAGAAGATATAGATATTTGGCATTATCTATATGGGAAATCTCAAGAATTTACTTTTTTCTCAGAAAGACATATTTCATTCTCAAGACTTGACATGTTCTTTGCTTCGAAATCTTTGTGTAAACTTATCACCAAAATGAAGGTGCTTCCAAAAACTTTGTCAGACCAAAATCCTATTTTGTTATCTCTCAAGAAACCTAAACAAGATTTCAGTTGGCACTTGAATGAAAGGCTCCTTCAAGATGAAAAGATATTCATCAAAGCTAAAGAGACACTACGCTTATACTTTGCAGAAAATCAACAAGGAGGAACCAGCATTGAAACCATTTGGGACACAGGAAAGGCAGTAATGCGTGGGTTCTTCATACAAAAAAATGCTATTTTGAATAGAAGAAGGAAAGGGAAAATTCAGAAAATTAATGATCTAATTAGGAAAAAGGAGGAAGAACTTAAAGAAAAATTAAAGATAAGGCTGACTTTAAAGAGATAACCACATTACAAAAACAATTAGAACTTGACAATAGAAATAAGCAAAAAACTGCTGTCCTGGAAAAAGAATCATTTTGAATAGTCTAACAAACCAGGGAAGTGGCTAGCACTCCGTTTGAGAAAAAAGAAACAAAAATCGTCCATTCTCAAAATCACAGATGGTGGAAAGACATATACAGAATCTGGGAAAATAAAAAAAATTATCAAATATTCAAAATTATATAAAGAGAAACAAGTTAAAAGAGAAACCATCTCTGAAATTTTATCAGAACTAAAAATTGAGGAACTCTTGGAACGGCATAGAAAGAAACTCAACCATTCAATCTCAGTGGCAGAAATTGTTGAAGTAATTCGTTTAACTAAAAAGAATAAAACCCCTGGTCCAGATGGTCTTTCAGCAACATATTATAAAGTCCTTCAAGATGATCTGATTTTGCCATTTCAAGCGACTATGAATGCAGTGTTTGAGGAGAAGATACTCAAATCCTGGGGAGAAGCTTATATAACTTTGATTCCAAAAGAAGATCGAGATCCCCTCTTTCCTAAGAACTATCGACCAACTATCGACTTCCAGAGGAGAGAGCAGAAGGTAAGCTGGGTCTGTGAAGACAACTTTGATAGGTGTTTTTGCAGGACTGTGGGGCTGAGTTTGTTTGCTTATTTCTCTGTGTGGTTTTTTTTGTTTTTTTTGCTTGCGCTGGCTGTGTGCTCTCCCTGAGCTCACAGCCTATTGTCAGCTAATTGTTTGTTAGTTAGTCAGTTAACTGTCAATCAAACTAGGGAGAGTTAATCAAGCTAGGGGGAGGAGCCAGCTAGGGGAAGGAGGCTTTATTAGGAACTCCCAGCAGTCTTCTTGCTGACTTCCAGAGGAGAGAGCAGAAGGTAAGCTGGGTCTGTGAAGACAACTTTGATAGGTGTTTTTGCAGGACTGTGGGGCTGAGTTTGTTTGCTTATTTCTCTGTGTTGTTGTTTTTTTGTTTTTGTTTTTTTTTGCTTGCGCTGGCCGTGTGCTCTCCCTGAGCTCACAGCCTATTGTCAGCTAATTGTTTGTTAGTTAGTCAGTTAACTGTCAATCAAACTAGGGAGAGTTAATCAAGCTAGGGGGAGGAGCCAGCTAGGGGAAGGAGGCTTTATTAGGAACTCCCAGCAATCTTCTTGCTGACTTCCAGAGGAGAGAGCAGAAGGTAAGCTGGGTCTGTGAAGACAACTTTGATAGGTGTTTTTGCAGGACTGTGGGGCTGAGTTTGTTTGCTTATTTCTCTGTGGTTTTTTTTGTTTTTGTTTTTTTTTGCTTGCGCTGGCCGTGTGCTCTCCCTGAGCTCACAGCCTATTGTCAGCTAATTGTTTGTTAGTTAGTCAGTTAACTGTCAATCAAACTAGGGAGAGTTAATCAAGCTAGGGCGAGGAGCCAGCTAGGGGAAGGAGGCTTTATTAGGAACTCCCAGCAGCGCGCGCCTATGGCGCGCGCAATTTCATTCATCTACTTCAATCCTTCAAGTTCAACCACTCAAGTTTAGGAACAACCGATCCTTATAGCGACTGAACAAATTTAGGAAGAGTTCAACTGAGCTTGGTAGTTAGCTGAGCAGACATAGCTTATACAGTTCAAATTAAGAAAGGAGGCCCAGTTTTTGTTTTTGTTTTCTTGTTCTATTTTCTGTATTATCAAGTATGGAAGGTGAGGGAGCTGCTGCTGTCACCTGTAGCACTTGTGGCATGTTCCTTTTCTTGCCACAAGATGTGGTCGGGTACACCTGCAGCAAGTGCAAGCTGGTCACCTTCTTAGAGGTCAAGGTGCAGCAGCTGGAGGCACAGGTTTCTAATCTTCGTCTTATTAGGGAAAGGACTTCTTAGATAGGGCAGAGAGGACCTTCCTGAAGACCAGATATGCGGAGGAGCTGCCTGATGAGGAAATCAGTTCCGTGAGCCAGGAAAGCGATGCTTGGAGGAATGTCACATGGAGAAGTAGAAGGGCCAGGAAGGAAACAGAGACTCTCAAACTACAGAATCGCTTCAACATTCTTGGTGCTGTGAATGGTGAGGAACACCAGAAGGAGGGAACACAACATCAGCAAGAAGGAATCCAACTTCGGCAACTGGAACTTGAACACCAACAGGACACCATCCAACATCAGGAAGACCAGCACTCCCGGCCTCAACACAATGCCCAGGCAATCCTGGAAGAATCTGCTTGTCGAAGAACTCCGGACAGGCCTCAGAGGAGGCGAGTTCTGGTGGCTGGGGACTCCTTGCTCAGAGGAACCGAACCGGCAGTTTGCAAACCGGACAAGCTCAATCGAGAGGTCTGCTGTCTTCCTGGGGCCAGGATAAAACACGTAACAGAGAGGCTAGCCAGGCTGGTCAACCCCACTGACCGTAAGCCCCTCATTTTGGTTCACGTTGGAACCAATGACACGGTGAAGCGCAGCTTTCACCACATCACAAAGGACTACGAGCTTATGGGGAGAAAGCTTAAGGACCTTGGTGCGCAGGTGGTCATTTCATCAATCCTCCCTGTTCAAGGATATGGTGCACGAAGGGAAAGGACAATAGTGGAGGTCAACAGCTGGCTCCGCACATTTTGCCGCCGCCAACAGTTTGGCTTTTTGGATCATGGCTTGAAATTCCAGGAACATGGGCTTCTGGCAAGGGATGGGCTGCACCTCACGAAACTTGGCAGGAACGTTTTTGCAAACAGTCTCACAAGGAGGATTAGAAGGGATTTAAACTAAGCACAACTGGGGAGGGAGACAAGATTATTCAGGACAAGGACTCGGCAAGTGCAGAGGAAAAAGGCCCAAATGATATTGGCCAAGTAGGAATAGCATCCAATCGTGGGAGGGGTGGAAACAATGCTATGGGACTTGCAGGAAGGGCACGGGGACTTAAGTGTCTCTACACTAATGCACGGAGTATGGGAAACAAACAAGATGAATTTGAACTCCTAGTACAGCAAAATAAATATGATTTGATAGGCATCACTGAGACCTGGTGGGATGAGTCTCACAATTGGAATGTAGGAATAGAGGGGTATAGCCTATTTTGTAGAAATAGACCAAATAAGAAAGGAGGAGGAGTAGCCTTATATGTCAAGGATGTTTTCACCTGTGAAGAGATCCATGACTTGAACACCGGAAGCCAGGTTGAGAGCATCTGGGTAAGAATTAAGGGAGCGAGAAACAATAGGGATATTATAGTGGGGGTTTACTACAGACCTCCAAGCCAGACTGAGGACCTCGATGGCTCTTTCGTAGACCAAATGACTGCACATTCAAAAAGGAGAGATACAGTAATAATGGGAGATTTCAACTACCCGGAAATATGTTGGCAGTCAAACTCTGCAAAGGCGGCAAGGTCCAGCAAGTTTCTTGCTTGTCTTGCAGACAATTTCATGGTCCAGAAGGTGGAAGAGGCGACAAGGGGATCAAATATTCTGGATCTGATCCTGACCAACAGGGAAGACCTTGTTAATGACGTAGAACTGGTTGGATCTTTAGGAGAGAGTGACCATGACCTATTAGAATTTGGCATTCAGTGGGGAAGAGAAGGCCAGTGTAGCCAGGCATTCGTCTTAGATTTTAAAAAAGCAGACTTCTGTAAACTGAAGGAGCTGCTGGCTGAAATCCCGTGGTCAAGAATAGTCAATGAGAAAGGAGTTCAGGATGCATGGGAGTTCTTTAAAAGGGAGGTACTGAAGGCACAGGCTAAAACTGTGCCATTAAGGAGGAAAAATGGAAGGCATCTGAAGAAACCGGAATGGTTGACTAAAGAGCTCTCAGCTGAGCTAAGTATTAAGAAAAACATGTACAGGAAATGGAAGAAGGGGGAAATCACCAAAGAAGATTATAAGCAAGTAGCCAGGAGATGTAGGGAGAAGGTCAGAAAGGCTAAAGCACAGAACGAACTTAGGCTGGCCAGAGACATTAAAAACAATAAAAAGGGCTTTTTTAAATACGTCCGCAGCAAAAGGAAAAAGAAGGAGACGATAGGGTCACTGCGCAAGGAAGATGGTGAATTAATAACAGGAGGAAGAAAAAAGGCAGAACTCCTCAACACCTTCTTCGCCTCAGTTTTTTCCCAAAAGGATAAAAACACTCAACCTGGCGGTTGGGGAGCAGGTGAGGAAGTGGGGGAAATGCAGCACAGAATAGATAGAGAGGTAGTACAGGAATACCTGGCCACACTGGATGAATTCAAGTCTCCAGGGCCAGATGAATTGCATCCTAGGATTTTAAAAGAACTAGCAGAGGTCATTGCGGAACCTCTTGCTATAATCTTTGAAAACTCTTGGCGAACAGGAGAAGTTCCGGCAGACTGGAGGAGGGCAAATGTTGTCCCCATCTTCAAGAAGGGAAAAAGAGGACCCAAAGAATTATCGCCCAGTCAGCCTGACATCAGTACCTGGAAAGATCCTGGAGCGGATCATCAAACAGTCAGTTTCTAATTACTTAGAAAACAATGCCGTAATTACGAAAAGTCAACATGGATTTCTCAAAAATAGGTCATGCCAGACTAATCTTATCTCTTTTTATGATAGAGTTACTTGCTTGATAGATGAAGGGAATGCTGTGGACATAGTATATCTTGATTTCAGTAAGGCCTTTGACAAAGTTCCCCATGACATTCTTGCAAAGAAGTTAGTAAGATGTGGGCTGGACAGGGCTACTGTCAGGTGGATTTGTAACTGGTTGACTGACCGTACCCAAAGGGTGGTCACCAATGGCAGATTCTCATCCTGGAGAGAAGTGACTAGCGGGGTGCCACAGGTTTCTGTCGTGGGCCGGGTGCTGTTCAATATCTTCATTAATGACTTGGATGAAGGAATAGAGGGCACGCTGATCAAATTTGCAGATGACACCAAATTGGGAGGGGTTGCTAATACGCCTGATGGCAGGATCAAAATTCAAAAGGACCTGGACAGAATGGAGAGCTGGGCCAAGGCTAACAAAATGAATTTCAACAGAGAGAAATGTAAGGTCCTACACTTAGGCAGAAAAAATAGTATGCAGAAATATAGGATGGGGGACACGTGGCTGGCTAACAGTACGTGTGAAAGGGATTTAGGAGTCTTCATAGACCACAAGCTGAACATGAGTCAGCAGTGTGATGCGGCAGCGAAGAAGGCCAACGCAATTCTTGGTTGCATCAATAGGAGTATGGTGTCTAGATCGAGGGAGGTATTGGTACCACTTTATTCTGCATTGGTTAGACCTCATCTTGAATACTGTGTCCAGTTCTGGGCACCCCAATTCAAGAAGGATATGGATAGCTGGAGCAGGTCCAGAGGAGGGCAACCAAAATGGTGAGGGGCCTGGAAGCCATGCCCTATGAGGACAGACTTAGAGAGCTGGGTATGTTTAGTCTGCAGAAGAGAAGGTTGAGAGGGGACATGATAGCCATTTTTAAATATTTGAAGGGGTGTCATGTCGAGGAGGGAGTAGGCTTGTTTTATCCTGCTCTTGAGACCAGGACAAGGAGCAATGGATGCAAGCTGCAGGAGGGGAGATTCCGCCTGACCCTCAGGAGGAATTTCCTGACAGTCAGGGCTGTCCGGCAGTGGAATATGCTGCCACAGAGTGTGGTGGAGTCTCCTTCTTTGGAGATTTTTAAGCGGAGGCTGGATGGCCACTTGTCGGGAGTGCTTTGAGGGTTTTCCTGCATGGCAGGGGTTTGGACTGGATGGCCCTTGTGGTCTCTTCCAACTCTACATTTCTATGATTCTATGATTCTATGATTCTAATATCCCTACTGAATATGGATTACAAAATATTCACATCCATATTAGTGAACAGATTAAAGAACATATTGAAAGATGTAATAGAAGAAGAACAGGCCAGGTTCTTGCCTAACAGACACCTCAAAGACAATATGAGATGCATCCTGGATGTGATTGAATATTTTGAACGTCAACCAGGAAGGAAATTAGCACTTCTATTCCTGGATATTGAGAAAGCTTTCGACAGTTTAAGTTGGGATTTTATGCTTGAAGTTATATCTAAATTTCAAGTTGGAGATAAATTTTTGAACAGTATAAAAACAATTTACAGAAATCAAACTGCTCGAATAATTGTGAATGGAGAGAAAACTGAAAAAATAGAAATTCTTAGAGGGACAAGGCAAGGATGCCCCCTCTTCCCTTTATTATTTATATTAACTATTGAAATCTTGATCAAGTGTATAAAACTGGATAATTCAATTCAAGGAGCTAAAGTAAGAGGCCATGAATTTAAAATATGCGCCTTCACAGATGATATAGTGGTTATATTAGAAGATCCAATGAGAGGAATTAAAAATTTAAAGAAGATATTGGAGAAATTTGAGGAAGCCTCTGCGCTGAAAGTAAATGAAGATAAATCTAATATTTTGACAAAGAATATAAGCAAAGACGAAGGAAAAAACTTGGGTACCTATAAAGGTTTCACAACGAACTCTAAAGTTAGATACTTGGGAATACATCTAACAAAGAAAAACTCTGATCTGCTTAAAAACAATTATGAGTGGGTCTGGAAGGAAATCAGTAAAGATCTCCAGACTTGGAAAAAACTGAAAATATCTCTCCTTGGGCATATTTCATCAGTAAAAATGACAGTGCTGCCAAAGTTGTTATTTGTGTTTCAAATCATTCCTATAATCACTAATGAATGTGTTTTTTAAAAAATGGCAAAGAGATATCTCATGCTTTATATGGAATGGGAGGAAACCAAGAATTAAATGTAAAATATTGTGTGATGCCAAAGAGGTAAGTGGATTATCACTCCCCAGTTTGAGACTCTATTTTCATGCATGCTGTTTAGAATGGTTTCGAGAATGGGCAAGGCTATCACATAGTAGACTCCTGGCTTTAGAAGGTATCGATTTAGCTTTTGGCTGGCTTTCCTATATTGGATACAATAAAGATATAGTTCATAGTGACTTTAACAACCACTTTATATGACGATCAATATTAAAAATTTGTAAAAAATATAGAATAAGGATATACTCAAAAACACGTCTATGGCTTTCACCACAAGAAGCCTTTTATAAAAGAGAAAATATTTTACAAGATAGATGGATAACATATAAGGATTTAATAAAAACCCATGGTGACTGTGTTATAATAATATCACAGGAAGAATTAAGAAAAGAGGGTATCAACTGTCACTGGCTATTATACAGACAATTGCATGAGAAGTTTAAAATGGAGTTGAAAATAAATGGTTTTCAAATAGAAAAGACAGCCTTCGACAAGATAATTTTTGAGAAGGAATCCCAGATAATATCTGAAATATATAAAATTTTGTTAAGATGGGACACTGAAGAGGAGGTTGTTAAAGAGCCAATGATACGCTGGGCTCAAAATTTGGGCCACTCAATTGACTTAGCGAGCTGGAATAAGACTTGGAAAAGAAGACTAAAATTTACAGTTTGTCAGAATTTAAAAGAAAATATTTGTAAAATGCATCTATGGTGGTACCTCCCTCCTGAGAGACTGGCAAAGATATATAATTGTAGTGATAAATGTTGGAAGTCCGGAAGTGAGAAGGGCACTTTCTACCATATGTAGTAGACATGTTCAAAAGCTAGGAAGTATTGGAAACAAATACATTTGAAGATTGAAAAAATTCTGGGTATACATTTTCACATGTCACCACAAATGTATCTACTGGGTATGCCAGAAGATGAATTGGAAAAGAATCATGATTAAATCTTTTTCTATATGAAAGTCGCTGCAAGGATTAATTATGCTAAAAATTGGAAAAAATCAGACGTACCAACTGTGGAAGATTGAGAAATAAAATTATTTGATATGGCACTTATGGATAAGATGATGACATTAATAAGAGGGATTCCTCTTGGAAAGTTTGTTAAGAAATGGGGTCCAGTTATAAAATTCTTTAAAAGCAAATGGAGAGACTTGATGATAGCGAGCTTTGTGGATTGAAGAGAAAGATATGGCTGAATTGTATTCAGTTCATTCTAATTATCTGTAATATAAAACTATCTCTATAGAGTAACAATGTTAAGACTTAATGTTACAAAAGAGGTAATATCAGTAGAGCCCTGATGCATTTAAGAGAAGGAAATAGATCTCATTTATTTGGTTAACTTATTATCCTAAGGACAACCGTCAGGAAGCCAGAGGGGAAGAGGAATGATAGGAACTGAAGTGAGGACGTATGAATATGCGTAAGTATGTCTTAAGATATGTAAAATTAAGCTATATATCATGCAACACTATTATACTCCTATGATTATATCCTATTATTTTTAGGCTTTGTTTCTAGAGATCTTTCCTACTCAAGTATGTATTTTTTCTTTCTTATCTATTTTATTTTTCTACAAAAATAAAAACAACAACGACAACTATGGCTTGCTCTTAAGGAAATGAGTGCCACAACATTCGATTGTTCTAATATGTAACTTGTATTCAGGACAAGAATAGAGAATATAGAGAATATAGGTTTCTAATTGTCAAGGGAAGGGGGGTCAGGGAAGTCTGCATTTTATCACCCTATCTGTTTAACTTGTAGCTGAACATGTTATGCATAAAGGAGAATTAGACTCGAAGGAAAGAGCATCAACAATTTAAGATATGCAGATAACACCATATCACTAGAAGAAAATCAAAGACTTGAAATGATTACTGAAGAAAGTCAAGGAAGAAAGTTACGATGGATTGCTAAAAAAAAAAAAAAAAGTGGGTCCTAGAGCAAATCTAGCCTGCACTCTCTCTAGAAGCTATAATGACTAAACTGAGACTGTTGAACTTGGGACATATCATGAGAAGGCATAACTTATAGGAAAATATGATAAGGCTTGGTAAGGTAGATGGCAGTAGGAAAAGAAGACCATGTTACAGATGGACAGACTCAGTCAAGAAAGCCTGGCCCTGAGTCATCAAGAGCTGAGAACATTTTTTGATGATAGGATGACTTGGATGTCTCTCATTCATAGAGTCCACGTAAATCAAAGTCTACTTGATGGAAGTTAGCAACAACAATAATTAAATCATTTTCCTATTCTTGACATTCTAGCCTTTGTATCACTATTGCAGATATATGGAATTACAAACATGATTCAATAAATCAACCTAGGAGCTTGGTAGATGTTCAACATATATGTGTACTTACACAACTCCTTTTCCCATCTAAGAGAAAATTCCTTTGATTCAAGGCTGAAAAGGCCAATGAAATTTTGCCAGACTACTGAGAAATGATGCAAGTCACTAAAATCAGTCCTTACATCTGGATAAGCCATTAGCCAGAGCCAAAGATTTGCATTAGTGAAGCTCTCTGTTCTGTCTGGCTATGCACACTGGTATGCTGACTTACAGTAATGTTTTCCTTCATCTCTCCTATCTGTAGAAAACCATCCTGAAGATTGTAACTAGGCAGTTATCTTACGAGGAAGAACAGTTTCCTCTTTGTTGTCCAAGCAGCAGGATTTCATTTATGCAAAGGGAACACACTCTGAAGGAAAGAGGTGGCTCTGAAAATGAGGTGGGGTGCAGGAGAGGGAGAAGATATTCAGAGTTTTTCAGAGTAAGCCTGTGGTTTTTTTCAACTGACTAGAGCTTTTATTTAGGGAATTTATTTTTAATCTATTGTTGCTTTAAAAGATGTGTAAATGTCAAGATGCCCACCTTTCTATCTCCCTTTACCAGCTGATGTTCAATATGTAAAATATCAGGATATTCTACGCTTATTTAGCCAGAGGTTTCAAATGTCCTTAGGGTATCCACGTCATTTGGATTCACCTCCTAGTCTGATATATCTCATCAAAGTCCCACTGACATTAAAGTACTAGGATTAAACAAGACAGAGATGGGTTGAGCAGCCTGTATACTGTGTTGGATCTTGGAGGAGGGTGTTCCTAAATCCCACTGACCCTTTTAATGCTCAAGTTCAGTTTTTTAACAAATTGGCTGGGAAAATGTAATTGATGGCTGAAAAATTACACCAGGGGCACAATTTACATCTCAGGTCCAAGTTATCTCCCCATATAAGCCTGGATGTACCCTGAAATGCACAGGAAACATCTCTCGGTTGCACCACCTTCACAGATATGGTTGATAGGAAGACTAGAGAGGGCCATCTCAGTGGTTGTCCTGTGCTTGGAATTCCCTTCCTAGAAAGGCTAGGAAGGCCTTGTTTTCATTCCATGAGCAAGTAAAGACTTAAAAAAAATCTCCATACAGACTTTTTAAACTGAAGGTTTTTAACAAAAAGGCCGTAAGTGCTGTGTTGTTTTAAACTGTATTGTGTTACTTTTAAAAATGTTTTTCAGACTGCATGTTTTTAATATGGTTAATAGTTCTGTGGCCGTGTGCCTTGAAGTTGTTTCCAACAGGTGAACCTATCGCAGGGTTTTCTGGGGCTGTGTGATGCACTCAAGGTCACCCAGTTGGGTTTCCATGGCTGAGAATGAGAATCAAACCCTGGTCTCCAGGGTCATAGTCCAGCACTCAAACCACTACACCACACCAGAGATTGATAACTGTTTAATTCAGTTTTAATGTTGACTTTTTCTATATTTTTAACTGTAATCTTTTAAAAATGTAAGCTGCTTTGAGTCTCAATGTCGGGGACAAGGCAGGATATAAATAAAGTTATTAATTGTTGTTATTGTTGTTGTTATTTAATATTATAGTACTTCCTGGGGAGGGCCCACACCAAAGTCACCTGGAAGTGAACCACACTTCTAGTTCCATGAAACGGTAGAGGTGCAGCCTGCAAGAATCAAGAGGAGCTATGAGCAACCTTCTCTCCTTCTGATGGGGCCCACCCTGGTGTAGCCAATAGCTATCCCTGATGCTTATTAAGAGATTTAGGGCCAGTTGCTCCGCCATCCTGTCATGACAGTGTGGTTGTGAGAGTGGAGAATGTGTAAGATGTAAAATGTCCACTTTGCAGATGTTAGCATAAATGTGATCGGTCATGAGTAGGGTTATCAGTTCAGGATCATGCATGCCCTGAGATTTCTAGACTGAAACCTGAGACTTGGGGATAGCTTCAGGTGATATAATTAAACACTATGTACTAAGTGCCAAGCATAGTTGTTCACAGCTTATCATTCAAACAGACACACACAAAAAATATTTTCCTGCTTAGAAATTTAAGACTTATCTACACTACTTTATGGTGTGAACTCCACATTTTATGGCCAGAAATGAAGGGATTATTCCTTCTCACTTAGGGAGAAGGATAAGGGATGTTTAATTTAGTCTACTTGTTCTAGCCAGAAGATGGAGGCAGACTGAGCAGGAAATGTGCACACAACCCTTTCCTCTGCCTCAGAACTGAGCCCTCCACAACTGGAGAATTTGCACCCCTGTCCCCTGCTGGAGATGACCATGAAAATTGGAGACTTGGGGACAGGCTGTGAGCTCTGCCAACCCTAGTTACAAGAACCCTGTTGTTTCTGCTTGGAACTATGTATAGGTAATTGTCCAAATGTTGCAGCAGGTATCAGTAGTGGTGAAAGTTCTACTCAATATGTAGAACATATTGAGTAGAATTTCCTTAAGTTTATAATTTCAAAGTTTGTTTCTTTGAACAAAGTGTCACTGTTGAGAGCTTTTAAATTACCTTTACATATTCCCTGGATTTTAAAAGAAGAGCAATACATGGAGGCCTAAACCCAACTACTGTCTTAAGTGAAGGAGACCCACTGAATCAATGGGATTTACATATGTGTGGTTTTATTATTAATCAGTTGATTCAATGGGTCTACTCTAGTTGGGACTAGGAGAAGGATTTAGGCCATAGATTGGATGTTATAAACTTATTAAAATCATCCTTTTTCTTAAAAGAAAAGTTCTTCTTTTACATTCGTTCAATAATCAAGTAAAAAGTATGTCAAGAAATCATACTGAACAAGATGTAAATATCTTGGTATTAGGTGTTTCAAAGGATCGACATACTATCCCCATTTTGAACATCTGAAAGGTAGAAAGAAACATCGCCTTTAAAGTTAGCAGTCATATGAAAACAAAAGTCAGACAATGTGGTTGGGTCATTGTCCTGTTTCCATGGTTATAGGTAGCAAGGAAATGCCCATTTTATTTTATTTGAAATTATTCACCAACTGCAGCTTGAGGCCAAGGAATGCTGCAGAGTTCTTTTTCTAGTCACCTAGAAAAAGGCTACCTGATTAACAAGTTACCTTCATGGGTCAAATGTGGGTGTTGAGACTTGCTCAGGAGTTGTAGATAGTGTATTTTGTGCTACAAAGGCATTGCGTAACAGCCTGAAAGCCTTTTTATTGACTTTAATCAGGCCCACATTTCCCATGGAGTGGCTACTTTAGATGTACTTTATTTAACATGTATGCGTCTTCATTTCAGATTTTTTGACATCAGCTAAATAGTGTTATTATATTAATTATATTATATTTTCAGTGTATGGTTGGGTTACTGAAACAAATAGTAGCAGTAGTGACTGAAGTCTGGAGTCAACTGGAGTCAACTGAATAAATATTCAACTGTTCCACATGATCAAGGATGTTCACGTGCTGCCTTTGTTGTATTTAAAAATCTGATATTAACTTTATGGCACCAATTTTACATTCACCTCAGAGATATGGTTAAAAAGCACACTAGGTGGTTTATCACACTGTTACTCTGGGTAAGTAGCAAATAATATTGCTTATCTCATATGGGCCCTTTCATTAAAAGATGGCATTTTCTCTCCATCACTCCTGTCCCAAAAGCCTTATAAATTATAATTAATTTCCTAAAGCACCCAGCAGTATGGGCCTGTGAACTTCTTATTGAAAGAATTGCACAAAAAAGATATCACTGAAAGAAGGCCCCGTCGTCGTAGCCTTTGCACTCACAAAATAGAGATGTATATTCATTTCCCTCTATTTTATTTTTGTATTAGTTTTCATTAAAAAAGAACATTTTCCTATTTCAGTTCTACTTTGTTTTAATCACTTTTCTTTTATTATTTATTATTAAAAAATAATTATTCAGAAGGCATCGTTCAATTATTCATCAATTAGAAGTTCATTTTTTTAAACAATCGTCTTCATTGTGTTTATTTGCCTCTGTTTGCGATGGTAACAGAAACAGTGGAGTTGATATCCATAGCCACTCCTTTTGGTTGCCTTTTTATATTCCTAGAAGGAGAAAGACACTGTGTTGTTCTACAGGGTCGCCTTAGGGGAAAAAAGCAGACTGATGGACACCATTTTTTCCCCTAGAAGACCCCAGAATGATGAAACATTGGAAAAAGTGAAATGGTGGCCATCAAGTGCAATTGCAAAAATCAGCTCTACTGTTGACTTCTCTCTCCCAAATGTGTATAAATGGGTACGAATATGTGTAACAAAAGATGTACTCTTTCATACATGTTTGTTAAGGGTGACCATCATTTTGGAAGGAACATTGAATTTAATGCCCCGTTTCCCATTCATTCAGAAATTATGCATACTTCCAAGGCGAAATGCAACTTCTTTTGAATATATTAATACACAGAAGAGTTTATAAGGTGTGTGTGTGGGGATATTTTGCACTGCATGTTGCACTCATGAATAGCAATAGCAATATAGCAATAGCATTTATTTCTATACCACCTATCAACTAGTGTTATCTAAGCGGTTTACAATGTATTTTAGCTAATTGCCCCCAACAAGCTGGGTACTCATTTTACCAACCTGCGAAAGGATGGAAGGCTGAGTCAACCTTGGAGCCTGGCAGGATCGAACTCACATAAAATGTTACTACTAAATAAATGTGAAGGAGCAGCTTTAAGAGTGAACATATTTGGTGAGTTTTGCAACATATGGAACTACCTCACAATTTCACCTATTGACTTTGAGTTTATCCCTTTTTGACAGCTTCTTCAAACTTCATGGATTTTCTCTGCGTTCCACGCCCCCTCCTGTTTCCTTGCCTCCCACCTCCCCTGCCCTACATGTGTTAATACCCCAAGGTCTCCTCAGCCATGATGAACTGTGAGCCTCAATGGAGAAGGTTTCTGCCATGTTGACTACTGTCAGTCAAACTTCTAAGCCAGTCATATAACAAAAGGTTAGTCAAATATAGTGCATTTTGCTGGAAGAATGAGCAAACAGGCTGCTTATCATGACAGCTTTGTATATTAGCCTCCTACTATGAACTGGGAATGCAAGATTATATTAAATGAATCTATAATCCCTTGTATTATGTACAGATTAAAAGTGACTTTAGCTTGGATGTCAGAACAATGATGGATGAAAGTTCCCTGTATTTGCATTTCCTTAGTAAACTCTATTAAAACAGCAAGTCTCTATGGAATTGAATCTGCTGGTTTTGGCATAGACAAAATCAATAATTCTGGTAAATCTGTCTAATTTCCATGTTTTTCATCCCCAGTTTGGTAGGTCTGTAATGGTTCTCTAGTTCTGACTTGAAAAGCATACAGCCTCTGTTAAGATATTGCTTAAATTTCTATGCAGGAAATGTGCAAATGTGTTATATTACAGTGTGTGTATTCCTTGAATTTCATTATTTCATTTTGCTTTGCATTTCCCTGTTGCCAAAGTCACAGACCAGGAAACATGATATCAAGGGATTCATTTAACACTTCACTGTGCATTAATTGTTCCTTTTATATAGATACTGAATGTGAAGGCACTGTCATATGGCACATCATGATTAGGGGATAGTGATAGAGATTTTAGGAATGCTGTTAGAGCATCTGCATTATTGCTGTATTGCCTTTTGTTTCAACTGGACTTTCAGTTGGAGAAACCCAGCTATTGCACTATTGATGCTGCACTTGGAATTGTGATTCCATTTTATGATGCTCAAAAATTGCGATTACATTACAATAGCACTGGTCTTTACACAGCAGCTGCCTGGCATACAAAGACCATATAAGCAACCTTTAAGGTTTAATGTATGTACACATCAGTGGAAAGAAAGCAGTAGTGTCTCCTTCACCATTTTCAAGTGAAGGATTAGGTGGAAGGATGGATGCCATTTTGTCCCTGTCTACCACTTCCCTACTGGGGAAGTAAATTCTTTACTATTTTGTTCTTGCATGGAAAGGTGAATAATTTCTGTAGTTTTCTCCCTGATGCAGGAGAAAATGAAAATTTCAGCATCTTATTCTCCTTGTATTTGAATGGCCCCAGCAGATGGGAGAAACACTGGGAGAAAACTATGGAAAAGTATTAGTGCTCTTTTATTCTTCCTGATGGGATTTCCTGATTGTCAGAAAGCTCCCTTTTCAGCTTGGAAATGAATAATGGGGAATATTATTACCACCCCATGCTATGTCTTCTTGCTTCTTCTCCATCCCCTTGAGGTTTGTAATGTATGTTTGTACTCAAGCACTGAACCTTGAGCCTGGGGGAGGGAAGATAGAAACACCTATTGTCTTGTGGACTTTTCCTTCCCCGTTGCCTGGCTCTGTTTTTCACACATTGCTATCTGCATCCCATTCCTTTGCTTCTTTCTCCACATTTTTTTTCCAGCTGCTCTCCTTGACTTTTGTCCAGCACCTCAGCTACTTTCTGTCCCCTGCATCTCCTCTGCAGTTCCTTTCTCCTTCACCAGCCCAACTTGTCTCGTTTACATTTCCCCCACTTTCCTCTTTTACCTTGCCATGTTTTTCTCTCACCTGCCCTGCTCCCCTCTAGGCAGCCACCACTTTCCTGTTGCTTTCCTCCTGTGCCACTCTGTTGTGGGGCTCTGGCTAGGGGTAGTTACTGATGGAGAAGCTGTGATAGAGATGTTGCAATGGCCCAGTCCATAAGCACTGGCTGCAGTGGAGGAAGCAACTATCTGGTTTGCTAGTTGATGTGAACAGGGACATAGTGAGAGGTTAGAACAGGCGCTTGGTGTGGGAAAGGCAACATCTAGAGGTTCTTATTGGCTACCATCCCTGCAGCACTGTTCTGCCCAATATAATGGTAGCTATGGCACTGTTTGCACCCTTTCTGCAACCCCCTCCAAAGGGCTTTCCCCTTAAAAATGATGTGGGCATTGGACTTCATTTGTGTGGAATGATTTATAGGGGGACTGTAGCTCAGTGGTTGAGCATATATGTGGGAGGTTCCAGTTCAGTTCCCTGCACCTCCACCTGAAGGATTCCAGGTAGCAGGGCTGAAAATGCCTTCAACTGAAATATGTTGTTGTGTGGGTGGCTACACAACAAGGGGTGAAACTCACCAGAGGTCTGACTAAGTTGAAAGTCATTTTATGTGTTTGTTTCTGTGTAACATGGTCTTAAGTGCTTTTAGAGTTCTCTGAGAGAGACAGCAAGCCAGTGGATACAGCTGACCTTGTGAAGCTGACATCTTGTTAGTGAATTATAGTGGCATAACCCCAGAAAACCTCATGATAGGTTCACCATTAGTTGGAAATAACATGAAGGTACACAACAACAGCAACAGCAACAACAACTCCAGCTCACGCTTTCATAGCTCACTGTTTGTGCCATTGCGGAGGTCAGAATTCTCTACCCAGTGTGCAGTGACTAAACCCTCTCAACCTACCTTTTCTCTGCTGCTGTCCTCCAAACACAGCCTGCCTAGTGGTGGGTGGGGACATGGCAGAAAAGTGTCCAGCTATTTTTCTATTGCATTTAATGCTTTGAGTCTTTTTCCCTGGAGTTTCCTAAATTTAGTACATAAATTCCAAGGATTCACTGCTTAAAACAGTAGTTTTGTGTGTTCTTCCCCATTACTAACTTCTGCTCTCTCTTTGCCTGGCCATTTTTAACCACACTTTAATGTTGTTCAGCCATATGTGCACCAGTTTTTCATCTATGAAATGCTGGAGTGTATGCAGACATCACTATCATCATCATCATCACCATCGGTTTTTGTGGGTTTTCTGGGCTTTGAGGCTGTGTTCTGTTAGTATTTTCTCCTGACATTTCTCCTGCATCTGTGGCTGGCATCTTCAGAAGATCAGATGCCAGCCACAGATGCAGGCAAAACGTCAGGAGAAAATACTAATAGAACATGGCCTCAAAGCCAGAAAACCCACAACAACTTATGGGTTCTGGCCGTGAAAGCCTTCGACTTTACATCATCACCATAATTCATATCCCACCTTTTCCCTGTTCAGGCTCAAAACAGCGTACAATAAATTAAAAAACACACAGTTAAAAATCCACAAAATACAAAAGTTAAAAAGAAATTTAGGAATCAAAAAATTAAAAACAAATTAAGACATATGTCATTAAACACACATACACACACCAGCACAAGAAGTAGTGAGATACATAGCATTTAAGTGAGATAGGCCTTTTACAATTGATTATCAAATGTCTATTTAAACAGAAAGTCTTTACTTGTCTGTGAAAAGAAAGCAGGATGGGTACCAGTCTGACTTACCTAGGTAGGGGCTTCCAGAACCTAGGGGCAGTCACTGAGAAGGCCCTCTCCCATGTTCCCACCAGGTGTACCCGTGAAAGTGGTGGGACAGAGAGAAGAGTCTCCCCAGCAGATCTCAAAGTATGCGCAGGTTCATAAAGGAGAATAAGGTCCTTCAAATAACCTGAGTTGTATGGAAGGAAATACTTCTTCACACAGCACATAGTTAAACAATGGAATTTATTAGTTATGGCCACCAACATGGAAGGCTTAAAAAGACTGTTGGACAAATTCATCTGGGACAGTCATCACTGTACTACTTATGACCATATTAATTCCAGCATCGGAAGCCTGTACTCAAAGTGCTGTCACACTTGTCTGTGGGGTTTACTGTTGGCATATGGTTGAATAAAAGAGAACAGAGAACTTTTTCACGTTATGCCATTGCTTTCCAAACTTTTCATGTTGGTGACACACTTTTTCTCCATGCATCATTTTGCGACACAGTAATTCAGCTTTACTAGCAAACTGGAGGTATCCAGAGGAGTATCTAGGGTGGGGAAATGCAGTCGCCCTCGATTCTGTCCTGCTGCCATTACCCTTGCCAGGAAAGGCCCCAGCAAGAGCGATGACAGAGGGAAAGGCAGCGCCCCCCCAGTCCTTGGCTGCTGCCATCATTCTTGCTGGGGAAAGGCCTCAGCAAGAGCGACGGTAGCAGACCAGGCTTGGTGGGAGTCTTTCTTGGCCGGGGAGGCAACACACCAACACGCTACAGGTGACACACTAGTGTGTTGCAACACATCATTTGGAAAACCGTGCTCTATGTTATTACAGCACTATGATTCTACTTTGACTGCCATGGCAATATCCTGTGAAACCCTGGGGTCTGTAATCTGATGAGGCAATAGAGGAGTGTTCTGGCCAAGAATCCTAAATGCCCCTCCCCAAACTGCCAATTGCAGGATTTCCTAGGATGCAGTTATGGCAGTTAAAATAAAATCGTTGTGCTGTAAATATGTAGTGTGAAAGAGCTTAGGGTACGAGGTTAGACAAGCCTTTGGTTTGATCCAGGAACATGTTTTACTATACAAGGCTTAAAAAGTTTAGATGACACACTTTGGTTGTGAAAATACAAAGACTGCATCATTCCCCTAAGCTTAGTTGAGGAGCAGCTGGGTTTGCAATATATGGTATGACAGGAAACAATATGAGATTGTGGCAAGTCTGATATAGGATAAGTGTTTTATTTTGAAAGTGAGATGCAGCTCTGTAAATAAAGAAGGAAATAGTGAATCAAAGTGGCTGAAAAAAAATAAATGGGATTGCCAGTAGAAATCATCTTTTCACATTTTACTTACAATGTTGAAATAATTAGCCCATTGTGACTTATTCTTCCTTTCCAGTTCAGGTTATTTATTTATTTATTTATTTAATCAGGTGACAGATAATTTGACAGTTTGTGTAGGATGGTGTAATCCCCCCCACCTTCTGACACATTCAAACTGCTAGTTATCTGCAAGGAAGCACACAAAAGATCTATTTTTATTCAGGTGGCTTGTAAGCTCTCCATAATGGGAGGCCTCATTTTGTGCACCTCTGAGAGACTGCTCTGAATAGGAAGTACATGGCTGCAAAACCAACAGGAATCCACCAGTAAACGCTGTGCAAAGTCTGTCCATCTGATCTGTAACTCAGCAAGCAGTCCAGGGCCTATGAAACCACTTTAGCTGTAGTGGTCCAAATGAGGGCCATTAAAGAAGAGTCGTTACCATGAGGAGAGCTCTGGAGATTGTCTGCTTCCCTGAAACTTAGCAGTGTGTGATGCCCACAGCTTGGAAAACTTACTTTTCAGACTGTAACTCCTAGAATCTCAAAAACAGCCCATAGCAGCTAGAAGATTATGAGCATTATATTCTCCAAAGAGTTCTTTTTCATACCCTCCAACATTTCTTAGATGAAAGCCGGGATACACATGGCCAAGCAACATCAGACTGTGGCCCTTCCTCTTCTCGTCCTCTGTTGTTTTACAAACAACAACAAATTTAGCATATCAAAGGTGATCTAGTCAAGAATCTTTTTTTCCCCCCTGACATATTTGTCTTCTAGAATCAGGGAGTATGTTATATGAAAGAAACCACTCAATTTCTGATTCCCAAACTGTCATCAGAAATAGTACAGTCAGGAAACAGGCCTTTTAATAGTGAGGACATTTCCGTACTAGATACTATTAGCGCTATATACCATTACAATTGCCACTCATGATGATAGCAGATGAGGAATGTTGTTTTCTGCACCTATCTGCCCTAAGCAGATGAGTAGCGGTATTGCCACCAGTGTTCCTTCTGCACTACAGCATCCTTGGCCACTCCCGTTCCCCCTTCTCTCACCCCACTGCCCTGATTGGTTGGGTTTTTTTTGTTTTTCTTTGGAAACTGTACTAAACATAGTAGTACACTATTGCATTTTCATGCTATAATGCCTAAAAATGTGTTTAAAAAAGTGTTAACTCAAAGGAGAACTTCATGGAAGGGTGATAGCTTTCAAAGTTACCACACCTGGGAGTCACTGAGGGAGGGACAAGCTAGACATGTCCGCAGCCACTCCTGGATCTGCAATAACAGGGAGCGCTATCAGGTGCTATAACGGTTCTGCAGTGAGCTGGCTGATCGGACTAAAGCACTAAAGGAGGCGCTTAACAGATTTTTCCCCCAGAAATCGAATATGACAGCTTTGTAATGCTTGGAGACGGGATAGCAGCTGCATAGCAATGGCATTGTGCGGTAGCACAGCTACTGAACGAGAAACAGCCCGCTGGTGTTGTGGGATAGTGACGCTGTGTGGAAATTTCTTTTCAATGTGTTCCCAGGCTTAATCCTCTTGCAAGTGAAAAATGTGGCTGAAGTAACTACTTTGGAAAAGAAATTACTTCCAGAACTTCTACAGAGCATGGAATAGATGAGGATAGCATTTAGGTTCCCTCTAGGCTTGTACTGTGATGGGCCTGTATCAAGATGACCCCCCCCCACTCCCGTTCCTCAAGTAAGCATATCTGCAGTGCTAGCTGTGTCACTCAGTTGTACTGCTAGCTGCCAACAGCTAAGGGTAAGAAAGGTAATGGCTCTTCTGCCGCTGTTTCTGGGTTGGCAATTTTATCAGAGAACTACCTGATCAGGCAGTACTGGCTAATCTTCAGCTGGTGTCCCAGAAGTAACCATTTCATTCTGGTTGGATTAGAGAACGGTGGTAGACCTTGGTAGTGCATCCTGCTGATTACCAGGGTATCTCTGGATTGGTGCAATCACCAAAGCCCTGAAAAAACCACACCTTCCAACTGTCCCAGTTTGGCAGGGATGATTAATCCCCTCCTTTCCCAGTTTTTTTCCTGCTTTTAAAATGTCACAGTTTGTCTTTCCTTCTATTGCTTGCTGTTTTGGCCCCACTTTACTTCAGTTTCTTCAAATTGAGTTCAAAGGGCAAAAGCAATTTGTATTCAGTTAATTCAGCAAGGGGAGAGGACAAGAGGGTGTGCTATGGTTTGAACAACTTAGAGAACAGGTGAAATACAATTCATTAAGTCATATGTAGGAGTCTTGCAGCCCTCTGTTATTGCTAGGACTCAATTCCCAGCATTGGCTATGCTGGTTAGGACTACGGGGAGTGTCAATTCAACAACATTTGGAGGGTTACATGATTTTTATTCCTGCAGTGTTAGCTGTTTGCTCTTTCCATGCTTCTTACCCCAGAACTGCACTCAACCCCTTAAAGTGAGAAGTAGCAACAAGGAAAATGGAGGGGCAGATAAGATATCACAGATGGGCACTAATCATAGTATATTGATTTAAGACTTGTCTAGTCTGGTAAAAAGCCTCAGGATTTGGCAGGAGTCATTACTATAGGGATTAGGAGGAATATCCAAATTACAGTCATCTCTACAAATTCATGGGGTTTAGGGGCACAGAACCCCCTCAAAAGTGGAAATACTGCAGACCATATTTAACACACACAAACAAGTACAACCTGTGGATTCAGCCCACTGCAGATTCAAATGTACATGTACAATACATTTGAATCCACATTGGAGAGCACACCAGCCACCTGGTTCTGCCTTTGAGGCAGTGGGGCTCCTTCGCAAGGCAGAAGTGGGAGGCTGGTGGGCTTACTGCTGCCTCTGCTCCCTTACACCATTTTTAATAGAAACTTAAGAGCCTTGACTCATATTTGTGGTCTCTCACAATCTCTCTCAGTCTCATGAGGCATGCAATGAGACTGTGAATAGGAGACAAGACTTACATGTCCCTATTAAAAATGGCATAGGGCAGAAGCACAGGTGATGGGAAGTAATCAGAGAATAATCACATCTGAGGAAATTTAGCATGCAAATATAGAGGGTGATAGTAGATACTTCCTGTCCTGGTTTTCTCTCTCACTTTTGATGATGCCTTGAGACCGGCTGTGGCTTTGGAAACCCATGGCAGGAGGTGCCTCTTATTTTAATCTCAGGAGACTTTGTTACCAACAGTGGTTTTCACTTGTGAAGGTACTTTGTTTCAGTTTCTGCAGTACCTCTGAGCAGTCCCCAGTGATGTGCTGCCTGGGGGAGAATGGGGAGGGAAGGAAACCCTGTACACATCACAGTTAATCACACCTCCTGCAAGATGACACAAAATGGTGTATTTATAGAATGACTGGATGCAGAGGTGGGAAAACCAGAAGAACAGAATAACCTGACTTTTATCAGAACTATTGACTGTCTGAAGTAGCCCATAAGGAGTTCCCATGAAACCATTCTCCAGACATGCAACAACATTTTTTCCATCTACACTCTGCTCCAGCAGAACAGCCTTCAACTTCTTTTTTCTCATTCAGCTTCATTAACCAAGGATCCACCAGTCAGAGCCATTTAAGCCATGTTCCCATTTATGTGCCTTGTTGCTTGTTCTCCTATTGTACTTTATTATGATCTGCTCTTTCTCTCTCTCTTTCTCTCTCTTTAAAATATGTGCTTTCTTATTAAGGACAAAAGGATAAATAATGCATCATAATTTATTAAAAAATAATCACTTAATGATGAGACATGTCTTTTTATTACTGTGCGCTTTAAAACCGGGAATTGCTGGAAGTGCTGCCAGAGTGCAAATCACCATTATGTATGTTCCTGCTGCCACTTTTGGAAGCTTTTCTATTATGAATGAACTAAGTGGCAATTATGGGGAAAATTATGAGGGAGCAGCTCTTTAAAAATTAAGAGGCTCACCCTGTTCCTGTTGAAGTCAATGATCAAACTCTCATTGACTGCATTGGTGGAGTGGTGCAACTGGTATTCATTTATGATAATGATATGTAAACATAAAGTCCATCTTTGGGGAGAAGGTTGTAGACTGGGGGATGCTGTTAACCCTACTTCTAGGAGCCCTAAATATAAAGAAAGCAAAGGTTTGAAAAACAGTAATTCCTGGCCCCTTTTTTGGTCCAGCACAACTGGTCACCACTAGCCTCCATTGAATGTTTTTTTACACCTACCCTGCATTCAGTGACAGCTGATGACTTCTATGAGAGTGGGCTGGTGAATCCATTGGATTTTACTCTGAATTCTAAATGAATGCTAAACCACGGGGTGGATCCTGTTGGTGACACGTGTGCTTGTTAGTGTGGTGTATGCATGTGTCTTTTTTTTTTTTGAAAGATTGGAGTAAGCTGATTCTTTGCTCCCCATCCAAAACCAGCATCCTCTGATAACTATGAAGCCCTTGGAGAGGTTGCTGCTGCTATTTACTGGTGAGGAGGAGACAGAGAGAGTAGGCAATTCATTTCCCTCGCCATTATTGTGAAGGGAAGGGTTCTCTGATTCGACGCTGTTTCCTGAACTCATGTAAGAAATGGGACACTTGCCCCTGGAGATCATCTAGCTGCCACCACCCACTGATCTTAAATCCCCATCATGCAGTAACTCAGTATGAAGCTACTGAAGAAAGAACCTCTGGACTTACAGCTCTGACTGCAGAGGTTTTCCTCTCTCAACCTCTATGGGAGATGAGAATTCTATGTGCTTGTACACACTGGCAAGGCACATGGAGCATGAGAGCATGGACAAAGGAGATCTTTAGAAAGAAAAGTTATTTATTCTAAGCAGGCAAACATAATGACAGAAGATATCCCGTTCATGAAGGCACCTCCCTTCAGGCAGCATTACTTAGCAGTTACAAAGTTACAGATAAGCATAGGTGTTTCAGCCAGAGGTTTAAAATAACATAAGTCCCTAATGCAACAAGCTAAAACATTCCTATTCTATTCACAATACTATCCAGATACTGGGATGATGCAGGGGAGAACCTGAGAGTCTGGACAAGCCTTGCCCAGCCTGTTAGTGGTCCTTTATCTCTCTTGGATGTTCCTTTGTCTCCTTCACTTTGTACACTCTGTTGAGGCCTTTTTATAACTTCATGTTCAAAGCTATCTGGAAGCTTCTCACCTTGTTCCCCATCTGGTCTTGCTGGTTGGGCAATTGTCTCTTGTTATCTCTGATGTCCTTCTGTGATGCTGACCCTCTAATAAATGTAATTTAAACCCGACACCTCATTAACCCCTTGTTTACCTGGAGAGGGAACTATCCCCCTTCAGCTACGTTGCCTGGATAATGGGAAGAGCCCATCATCATCATCATCATCGCTTCCTGGTGCGTCAACACTGCTGGTACAAGGGAAGAACATGGAACTACATAAGTGGAGAATTACACTCTGCCAGCTGAGTGCAGGATCTCAGCCAATATCCCCAAAACAGATCCATCACCTTGGATCCTCCCTTAAAGTTTGAACTGAAAACCCAGAGAAGATTATCTTCTCATTGACGTGGGAACTACCGACCATCACTGCTTGCATTATTATGCTGACATTTCTTTTTTCTTTCTTTTCTCTTTAGATTGCAACACTTCAAGCAGGGCTGCGAGCATTAACTGAGAGAGCTCAAAAATTAATTATAGATTACAAAGTTGGATCTTAATATGATTGTAATTGAAGCAGTCACCCATGAAAACATGATGCACAGCAATCGTTCCATGATTGTTAAAGATCTGCTTAAGTCATGTCAGTCTGACATATCACTGTAGGTATTTTTTTTTTGCCAATTGCTTTTATTAATTAGCAATCATAAAATGTTATCTGTATTTAGAAATGGTAAGTATTAGTTTAAAATGATTGTTCAAACAAAAGCTAAATGCTTAAATGCACTCCTTATAAATTTACTTGGAAGTAAGCTACCCCTGGAAACCAAGGGACCTTATTTCTATGCAAACCTGCCAAAGATTGAGGTGGGAAAGTCTTTGACTAGTGAGCAACCCTGATATTAAATTTAATCAAATATGGCAGCTTGCCATAAACAGCAAGTCTCCCTTTCCTGTTTCTGAGTGACATTGTAAGTTGCATTACAAGCAGCGGGGAGTTCGAAAAGCAACAGGCAATGCAGTGGGTAGGGGGTGGGTGGAAATATTTGAAGGAAACAGATGGGGGAGGAGCCCTGCTGTTCATATTGAATAGTTTGCACCACCACATATGAACTTGCTGTATTGAGGGTATGCAGTCTTAAAGACAAAAATTAATACTTAGATGCAAATTCTTTCCTTCCTTGCTTCTTAGTAATGGAATGTAGATGTTGACATTTTTAGCAGCATGTTGAAAACCGTCAAGGCATGGTAACTGTTATCTGGTAGCTTCCATAGCAGGAGTGTAGGAAATTTACTTTGGGTTTTATTCCAGATTTTAAAGGAGCTGTCTGAAGTGCTAAACCTTATTTGACTCAGTTCCCTGAATAGTCCCTTTAAAGCCTAGTATAACTCAGATTCACCACCTCACTGACATGAAAGCCTCTGGCTAGCAGTGTTAGCCCCCACCCCATGACTTTTAAAAATTCTTTGCTTCCCTTCTCTCTCCTTTTGTCCCTTAAATTCATGTCTCTTAAGCTATCTGATGTGGGAGCTGGTAGTTTTCCACCCAGTGTGCCAGACACTGGCACCATGTTTGTGGCTACTAGTTAAACTTGTTTCTTTCTTTCCTGATAACTCTTCAGGGATTGGCAGCCAATGGCTTGGGGACTGGCATTGCTTCATGGATTACTCTATCAAGTGGTACTGCCTTAAAATAGCAGGAAGTAATCCCAAACCACCAGAACACATGGCAGGTTTAAAACACAACAATCCTTTTCCTAGTGGACGGGTTCTTAGAGGATTAAAGGGGAGACAAACAACAGTGGTGTCATTGTGTGCGTCTACTGCAAACCCCTCAAGCCACACTGAGGACTTGAATGATGCCTTCCTAGAACAGGTGGCCAAACATTCAGAAAGGAGAGATGTATCAGTAATGGGAGGTTTCAACTATCCTGATATTTGTTGGAAGTCAAACTCTGCTAAGAATATCAGATCCAACAAATTCCTTACCTGCCTTGCAGATAATTTCATTGTCCAGAAGGTGGAAGAGACAACAAGGCGATCAGTTGTTTTAGATCTCATTCTAACTAGCGATGATGATCTGTTAATGGAGCGGAAGTGGTGGGATCCTTAGGTGGGATTGACCATATTCTTCTGGAGTTTCTTATACAGTGGAGAGGGCAAGATAAGCATAGTCAGATATGTACCCTAGATTTAAGAAAGCTGATTTCAGTAAACTTAGGGAAATAATGGTTGTGATCTCATGGTCATGATCTCTCTTGGAGAGTTTGTGATGGATGGGAGTGTCTTAAAAGTTGGATATTGAAAGAAAATCTCAAACAATTCCAGTGAGGAGAAAAGAATCCAGGATGGATGTCTAAAGAACTTTCAATTGAGCTAAGATTTAAAATGCACATGTATAAGAAACAGAAAAAAAAGTAAAATCATCAAAGAGGAATTCAAACAAACAGCCACCACGAAAGCAAAAACACAGAATGAGCTCAGGCTTGATAGAGAGATTAAAAACAATAAAAAGGAAGAGGTGGTGGCGGCGGTGATGTCCATAGCAAAAGGAAGAAGAAGGAATTAGTAGAGCCACTATGTGGAGATGATGGCAAAAAGCTAACCAGGAACAGAGAAAAAGCAGAACTACTCAGTGCCTTCTATGGCTTGGACTTTTCTCAAAAGGAAAACAATTATCTACCTAGAAGAAATGGAGCAGATGATGTGGTAGGAAAAATGCAGCCCAGTATAGGTAAAGAGGTACTACAGGAATACCTGGCAACTCTAAATGAATTTAAATCTCCAGGGCCAGATGAACTACATCAGAAGGTATTAAAAGATTTGGCAGAAGTAATCTCAGAACCACTGGCAATAATCTTTAAGAATTCCCAGAGAACAGCGGAACACCCAGTAGATGGGAGGAAGGCAAGTGTTGACCTCGTGTTCAAAAAGGGGGGAAAAGAGAGCCCAAACAATTACTGTCCAATCAGCCTGACATCAATACCAGGAAAGGTCCTAGAGCAGATCGTTACAACAGTCTGTAAGCACTTAGAAAGGAATGCTGCGATCGCTAAAAATCAATATAGGTTTCTCAAAAACGAGTCATGCCAGACTAATCTTTTCTCGTTTTTCGATTACAATAGGAACCCCGTATCCATGGGAGATTGGTTCTGGCCCCCTCATGGATACTGAAATCTATGCATAGCAGTAAACACTCTCCCCACCTTGCTTTCCCACTTTCCCCAGTGCGATTGGGCTGACAGCAGCGGGGAACAAAGTGGGAGAATGCAAGACTGCTCTCCCCACTTTGCTCTCCCACTTTCCCCAGCGCGGTCAGCCCAGGGCTGGAGGCAGGAGGTGGGAAAACAGCTAGGAGCATGATTTCACAATCCCCGCTGTTTTGTTGCTGGCCGCTGCCACGATTGGGCTGAGGGTGAGGGGTAGGAGGTGGTAATGAGTGTGATCCCATGCTCATTGCTTCTCTCCTGCCTCCTGCTTGCTGCCACCGCAATTGGATCACGATTGGACTGATCCCATGTTCATCACTTCTCTCTTGCTCGCCACTGCTGTGATTGTGGTGGCAGGAGGGAGCCAACTGCGGATAACTGAATCAGCGGATACGAGGGTCCTATTATACAAACTTGGTAGATGAAGGAAATGTGGTGGATGTAGCACATCTTGAATTCAGTAAGGCCTTTGTCAAGGTTCCCCATGATATTCTTGCCAACAAGCTAGTAAATGTGGACTAGACAATGCTACTGTTAGTTGGATTTATAATTGATTGACTGAGTGAACCCAAAAGATGCTCATTGATGGCTCCTCTTCATCCTGGAGAGAAGTGACTAGTGGGATGCTACAAGGCCTTGTGCTATTCAACATCTTTATAAATTACTTGGATGAATATATACAGGGCATTCTTCTCAAATTTGCAGATGACACCAAATTAGGAGGGATAGATAATATCCCAGAGGAAAAGATCAGAATTCAAAATGATCTTGACAGATTAGAATGCTGAGCCAAAACTAACAAAATTAATTTTAACAGGAAGAAACTTAGGCAGAAAAAAAATGAAATGCACAAGTATAGGATGGGTGACACATGGACCATTTCTGCACTAGAGTGGAGAAGAGTTTCACTGCATTTTATAAGTGGGTGTTTTTTACTTCAATGTCCTCCAGTTTCTATCAAAGAAAAGCAGAGAAAATCATTTGTAGCTTCCGCATGTCAATTACCCTGGAACTCTTATTCCTCTCCCTCGGTCCATTCTGCCACCACTAACTGGTCAATTTAATGCCCTCCTCTGTGATGTGAATAGATGTAATGCTTCCGTATGTAGGAAAAAATGCTGTGAACCGTTTTGGCTGATTTGCTTAGGAGTTTTTCCGTTTTTACTTTACACTGCTTTCACAACGATGTGAACTGCTTTAAGAGCTAAACATGTGCGGAACGAACTACGACAAAATGACATCAAACTGGTTTGATGTGCGGATGTATTCGAGACACAATGACGCCACAGCAATGTATCTTCCTTGTGCGGAAAGGGCCATGGTCTGAACATGTGAAAGAAATCTAGGAGTCTTCGCAGACCACAAGTTAAAAAGAAATCAACAGTGTGATGTGACAGCTAAAAAAGCCAACATGATTCTTGGCTGCATCAATAGGAATATAATACTTAGGTCAAGGGAAGATATATTCCCACACAATTATGCTTTGCTGAAACCCCATCTGGAACACTGGGTCCAGTTCTGGGCACTACTGTTCAGGAAGGATGCTGACAAGTTGGATCATGTCCAGTGGAGGGCAACAGAAGGCCTGGAAACCATTCCATATGAGGAGATACTTAGGGAGCTGTGTATGTTTAGCCTGGAGAAGATTAGGAGGTGACATGATAGCTATGCTTAAATATTTGAAGGGATGTCATATGGAGGATGGAGCAAGCCTATTCTTCTGCTGTTCCAGAGACCAGAACGTGGAGCAACGGCTTCACACTACAGGAAAAGAGATTCCACCTAAATATTAGGCAGGATTTCCTGATGGTAAGAGCAATTTGACAGTAGAATACACTACTTCAGAGTATAGTGGAGTCTCTTTCTTTGGAAGATGAACAGAAGCTGGATGGTCACTTCTGGGAAGACTTTGTTTGTATATTCCTGCATGACAGGGAGTTGGACTTGATGGCCCTTGTGGTTATTTTCCAACTCCCTCATTTTATGACTCTAGGATCCTCTGTGTGACACCACCTTGTCCCTGGCCAGTTTCAGTCACACTATTCCCCCTTCCAAATAAGGACATGCTGAAGGTTGTTAACATTCATTCCATTCAAAAGACTCTTTCATGAATGCTGTTCAGCACAAAAGCATTCAAGAGGGACTGCTTTGCTGTGAAGACTGAAAAGTTTTACTTGTTCTTCTACCCTGAACAGAATTATGGTTCAATAAGCAAATATTACACCCTACCCCTCAATTCAACATGCAGAGTAGTCAAGGACAACCAAATCTCTACCATACAAGCAGTCCTCCTTATCTCTGGCAGTAAAAATATGATAACAGAGCTAAATGGTATAGCAGTTAAAAATAACTGCTATACCATTACTCTTCAAGGCCATTTCTGCATGGGGTGAGGGAATCATCCTGTGCTGCTACTTACCGGGTCTTATGGTTCCCTGGTCCAGTCCAGGCTGCTCCAGAGCAGTGCGTGCTTGTTGCTCCACACTGCTCTGGCATTGAAAATGGCGGCTTCCAGTTGGTCGAGGTCCCGACCAACCACTGAAGCTCGCCAGCCTAAAGCCCGCCTGCGGCAGATCGCAGGCTCGCATTGGTGCGAGCCTGCAAATCTGCACAAGGGAGCAGGCTCACACTGGCACGCTCCGTGCTTTTGAAAAACTGAAAGAAACAGGTTTTTCAGAAGCACGCTGGACGACCAATTGGGATTGTTCTGAAGTGGGCTGAGGTGCGGATCTACATTAAATAGTCCGTATCCAGTCCGTTCCCAGGTGCGGACGTCCTCCCTGGAGGACGGACTGCACCGTTTCAAATACCCCGTGTGGAAATGGCCCAAGGCTGACATGTTCTGTTAGTGACATAAGCATGCATAAGTTGTGCTATGCATGTGGAGCAAATTGTTCACCACAGTTCAACAAACATACTCTTCTAAGAGCAGTGGAAGCAGACTTGTGCACACAGAAATGTTGTGTCTTGTGTTTATATACTGAGCTTATTGTGCATTGCAGCTGCAAACTGTGGATTGCCCATTTCATATTGGCACCCATTCAGTGACAGGAATTACACAACGGTGCTATTCCGCATGGAGGTTGCATACTGTTGGTACAGGGCATCTCCATATGCAGATATTTACAGAGCCCAAATCTCCTGCCCGAGGTGATTGCCTAATGATAGGACCAGGTCTTCTGATTATGGTTGTATTTCCCCAGATTTGGAGATTTTTTTCAAGCTGTCGAAGAAGACAAAGAGCAAATACAATAAAGGGAGAGTTCCTTTCCAAGGCAGCAAATTGTATCTCTTTGCTTAAAAGATGTATATAGCAAGCCATGAAAGATACGGTTTGTTTCACACCTATTGAATTATTTTGTAGAGTTCTGGAATGGCAGTGTTGGAAGCTATCAATAAGCAACAGTGTATATATGCCACACATAGTTATGTAGGGAGTGCATGTCAAGAGAAAGTACCTTTCTGACTATTAGAAAAATATTGCTTTCCATTCTTATTCGTGTTTTTGGTCAGAGTCTGATGAAGATGAAAAAGCACGCTTTCATAAAGTTCCCAGTATTGGCCACTTCTCTCCAGGACAGATTGTATTTGTGGCAGCATGAACAAATGCATAGCAATGCCAGCCAGAGTTCCTGCTGCGCACCTCAGCTGGGGGCATTGTCTGGCATCACAGACTCTGAAAGGCATGGTTCTTGCCTGCTGAATGGAGGCATATTTCACAAAAGGAGAGGCAGCTCTGCTTCGTGTCAACTTGTTTCCCATTCTTTCCCCAGCTGATTTAGGGTTCTGTTTAACATGATTGTATTCCAATGGGGAAAGCGATGAGTCAAACAAATTGCTCCCAGCTCCTGTGTACACTGCAGACCTTGCTTAGATAAAGGTCAGTAGTTACTCTATTGAAGAAAACTGACTTATCAGCATTTAATGCAGCGAGCAAAAACAAAGGACGCTTTCAGGTGTCATGTATAACTTAACACTAGGTGGGGAAGCAACATTTGCAGTTAATAATGGCTTCAAACATGGCTGTGTTGTTTTTAAAACTACAATATTTCATTTCCAAAACACTATAGTAGGCCTAGAAAAAACTCCCACATATCCTTCAGCTTTTCACAGATGAAAACCAGGACTTGTGTGACCATGCGACATAAGATTGTAGCCAACATGGCAAAAGTTATTAATGAGGGAAAACAAACAAAAAACCCCACAAGCTAGGAGAGGCTGTAACAGTTTGAGCATATTGAGAAGGACATGTAGAATATACCGTCCTCCAGATATTGTTAGACTGCAACTCCCATCACCTGAAACTCATCATAGCCAAGAGTAAGGGATTATAGGAGTTGTAATCTAGAAACACCTGGAGGTCTAGATTTGCTCTGCCCTCAGTTTTAAGAGTTAAATGAGAGCTAATGACAATAACTGTTTTTCCCTGAGTTTAGCGTTAGTGTAACTGTTCCAGCAACAACATTGGCTCATTATGAATATTCCTAATTTATGTCATGGACAGAGAAAGAATTAATATAGGACAATGAATTTAGAAGCTATGATCCAACTACTTTCTAATTTTCAAAAATAAGAGGTAAACGGCCTAGTTGTTTCTGTAGATATTTAAGTCTTGTGAAGAACAGTGCAGAATGTTTTGTATCCTGGACAAGTAATTATGAGGAAGTGGGAGAATGTAACCTGCCTATTACTGTCAGATTGAGTAACAATGATGCTTAGCCCAACTGCCAGAAAGTGGATTGCATCCAGGGAATGTTTGATAGCATTTTGTTATCTTTTATTTCCCGCTGGTGCAATTTTTACTTACTCATGTTATTCATCCTGCGTAGAAATATATAAACAGATCAAGGATGGATTTTAAAAGCAATACTATTAAACAGATGAGTTCATTCACTGTTTGTATTTATGGTTTTGTCCCCTGCAGGAAGGAGAAGCAAGGAAGGTGACCAAGAAAACTGAATCAGGACTGTTTTGCTTTGCTTTTAAGACACACTGCATCAATATTAAATGGGAAAACATGTTTTTCCAGGGTTCAGTATCCATTGCTTATTAGTCCTTCCAGATCTTTTATCATTAATAATGCACAGAGTGAGAGAACGAGAGAGAGCGAGAGAGAAATGGAAGGGGGAGAAGAATTTAGTTTGATCCAATACTTGGTAAAACTAGCTGTTTCATATTTCCTGCAACTTGTTGGTAGATAAAATACCCTTTCTGGCATTTTTGTGCAGCATTGGCTGTTGCAGAAAAATGAAATTTTGCACAGAAAATGGTATTTTGCACAACATATGTCATTTTCTATTCATGAGGCCCCTCCCTAAACTGCTAACCTCTGGATTCCATAGAATGTTGAAAGTGGAATAACAGCACTATAACAGTCTAGTGCGGAAATGGCCCAAAGCTTTCAGGTGACCTCATTGTGGACTATTGTGTGTGTTAGCTTTGTGTTTCTTTTGGTAAGTGTGACCCACTCTTGGCTCAAAGTTAACACTGCTGTCCTGAGTCAATTGTACAAAATAACAAATAGGTTAACTTTATTTAATAATGTACAAAATAACTTCTTTCTTAAATTCTAGCTCTTAGCTCCAAACCATTAACAATATTCTTGTTGAATTACATCAGATCTGTGCCTTTAATCACTCAGGCAGCCAGTACTCAGTAACTCCCTTCAGACTCTTAACTTACTCCTCCCAACAGCCTGTTTCTCTCAACCTCAGTCATCCGTCCTTTTAAAAAAAAAAAAAAAAAAAATCCTCCTGCCTCTCACTGTAGACCCTTCCTCTCCTCACAGATTTTAATATGCTGGGATTGGCTGTTCTTGGTTAGTCACTCTACCCACTTGCATACAGGTGTTCTTAAGCAACATTTTATCAGGTGCTCTTCCTCCTCACTGAGTTGCAGTATCACATTTGCTAATACCTTTATTAAGCAAACCTACATGTGCAAAATTCATCGTATCTTTTCAAAGCACACTTCTTGATTGCACAAAAATAGTTTTGAAAAAAGCATGCAGGACAAAAGGGGAAATTAAGGGATAATACTATAGTTGCATAGTTTACATGTTGTTTTGAGATGGTGTGGGGAAAAGTATGCAGACTATCAAAAAGAACTTGTCAGGCCACCCCCACCCAATGAGTTCACTGTGAACAACAAAGGCTGTAAAAGAAGGGCAATCAAATTTGGTTCTTTGTTCAGAAAAGAGAGAGAGAGAGAGACTTATTTTTGTCCAGGATTGACTTCATAGATCCTTGGTAAGAAGATAAAAAAAGAGCAGTATAGTCCTCAGAATGTCTCTAGATAATCACAGATGGAGATAAATTTAGCTTATTGATAGGCATCAGCTTGGATAGCTTTACTCTTCCCTGGAAGGAATTAACTCCACAGAAAATCAAGTCCCACACAGTATAAGCTTGTCTTTCTACAATGTAGGATCCCACTGCTGAGAGTGGTATTCCTCATATCATATAAATTCATGGGTTGCTGAGGTGACCGTAAGACAAATTTCAATGACTGTATTGGAGTAATGACTTTATTATGCCAAGCAAAAATATACAAAATTCATTTTCCACAAAGTGATGATAAAGAACTGAGACTGAAATTCCCTTTCATTTGTAGAATAATTGCTAAAATGTAGGTCATTCAGTGAAGTTCAATGGCATCAGATTTAAGAAAGATAATACGAAGTAATTCTTCATACACTGACTGGGGTGTTATGGTCAAGACTCTACATCATTTCAGTATTCATTGATGCAGTTATGCTACACTAGCACTCCACAGTCCTGGTAGTGAATAGCACTGTAATGCAATGCGTGAGAAATAGTGAATACGCAGGGATGTTGTCTCACTGCATGGTGTGCAATGCACAGAAGCAGTGCACACTAATCTAGGTGTTTTATTGTTCATCTGCAGTGGTTCTACTTGTGGAACTCTTCCTCTGCCATCATTAGCTGGATACACCCTTTCCACATTGTCCACTCTGCATGCGTAGTGCAATTTATTCTTGCATACATCACTAGCAGAATTCTGATGTATTTCTACATGGGAGCAGCAATATGCTTCACTTAGGCATTCTGCTGGGATGCCTTTTCTTCCTCCTTGTAGAAGGTAACTTCCCAGTGGCCAAATGCAACCCTATGGTCATTTGATGGCCAGGAGAGATTAGGAGTGCCCAGGAAGCATTCAGCTGCACTTCTTCGACCAGAAGGAAACAGCAGCTCTTACAGTCCCAGACCTCTAGTTCACTGGAGGTCTGTGAGGGCAATGACTGCTCTCCTCTCCTGATTGCACCTAAACACTGCCTAGGTACCATGAACACTCCGTGGCCACTAAATGGCTACACACACACACACACACACACACACACACACACACACACACCCCACTTTTATTTAGACAGGCCTTTGGCTATTAACTGGTCATAAGGGAAGACATTTTTTTAAAAAAAATGGGGCATTCTCTATGTTAATTCTCTGTATTATGTTGTAATTCTTTAAAACTGTTTTTAAATGAGTTCTCCTATTCATAGGATGTTTTTAATTTGCATTCTGAGCTTTGAGTCCCACAGTGGGAAAAAGGCAGAGTATAGATTAGATAACTACATACATAAAGAAATAATCTCATGACAGTGATAATAAAGCCCCATAATATTTTACTTAGGATACCTGTTTTCATCGGTTTAACAAACAGGTTGTAAAAGCTTGAATCAGGCAGGTAAAGAATTTTGGGAACTGGCATTAAAACAAAAGGAAGACCATCTCTGGTTTCAGGTGCTGAACTCCTTTCTCTCTCTTTGCATAGCTATGGCACTGGTAGTAGGACCCTATGTATATTTTCTTGGAAATATGCTGCTTTGAGTCCCAATGTTGGCCAAAAAAGTAGGATACAAATGATAATGATGATGATGATGAAATAAATAAATCAGTAAATCCCACTGAATTCATGGGGACTTTCTCCCAGAAAATCTGAAGAGCTTTGGAGATCTAGAGAGATTTGCAGTTTCAGACTATTCTGCAGTTTACGGTACCATTTTGTTCTACCTTAAACTGCTAAGGGTTTCTGGTGAGCTTTTCAGTAGCTACTGTCTACTTTGTCACTTCCAGATGTGACTAAAAGGAGGTCATTTAGTTTTTACATCCATAGTGTACTTCTCCTGGCAAAGTAAAAAATGTAACTTGTAAATTGCCTGGCGTCCCAACCATAGGGTAAAAGGCAGGGTATTAATAAAGTAAATAATAACAACTGGTAACCTAGATCAGCTACTTAGCTATGTAACCACCTTAGTTATGTACCTAAGTCCTGTCTCCAGGATGAACTCCCCCATTCAATCCTGACTTCCCAGGCAGCAGCCTCTGTGACTGAGAGGGCTCTGTTCTCTTGTCAGTTTGGATACAGCTGGCTGATGTTTCCATCCCTTTCTCACCAGTGATCTCCATTTTGACAGTCAAAAGCAGGATCCTTGTCACAATTCATCTTTGCACAAGGGAAAGGAATGGAAACATCATTCTGCTCCATGCCAAATGATAGTAGAACAGAACCCTATCTCCCACATCAGCTACTGCCCAGTAATGCAGGATTGGCGCACTCTAATGAACCCTACATATTCCCTACACCATTGAATACATAGCAATTGTGAATATGAACCAGTTATGAACTGGTAACTGATCAATCAGTTATGAATAATTGTAACTATGATCATGAATACCACGTAATAATAAATGTTTGAGGACATGGAGAAATAGCCAGATGCACAGTTTATATATACTTACCACTTTACATTGAAATTTTAGAGCATTTGCAAACCAATGAGCTGTTTGAAAATTGAACTGATTGATAAATACAAATTTTATTTATCCTGCTAAATTAGATATATGTATTTAAAATGTGATGGGGAACATCATCAGGGAAATTGTGATGAGGTAGATGAGGGGGGCAAAGACATATTTGATTTACTTGCGACTGAGTATAATTTTATTTCTTCCTTGCCAAAGAAGCTCATTTCTGTATCTTGGATGGTAAATACAGTTAATGTGCTGAGGCTGCAATGCATCCCACATGGAGGTCATTTAATAGTGACATAAATTATTTTACTGATTTTTCTTGCAAGTGAGCTATGAATCCATGTAGTATAAATGAATACCATGGGCATCATGCTGTTTCATCCTACTAAATAGCCTGGGTTTCACTTTTTCTTCCCTCTATTGGAATGTCACAGACCAGCATATATGATAACTTTTTGCTGGTAGAATATTTTTTGCCTTTTCTTTTATGTTTTCTTTAATATATTGTCCTAGATCAAACATTAAGCTAAAGTATAAATGAACAATTGAGTGTGTTCATTTGTGTATTGTGTGTTCAATTGTGTAGTCCCTTAAAAATAATCAGAAGTCAGGTACTGTACAGGTAACAAGCTTTCAAGATAGCTTCACAAAACAATTCTTTTGAAGTTTTGGAGAAATTTGAACATGAGACTCTTCCACATATTGCAGCAAATGCTGCATTTAAGGCCTAATCTTGAATGGGCTACCAATTCACAGGCAGATAGGAAAGTATCTTCCAGAGCTTTTTTCTTCAGCCATAAGTTTCAGTGTATCTCTGCTGGATATCTAGGGGTTTTCTGAGGCCCTGTTAAGTACCCCATATAATAGAGATTTGTCTAATAGAATAGGAACATTGGCCAAGAAAGTCAGCTTTCAAAGAAGGTTAGAACAATTGAGAACAAAGGTTGAAAAATTGGGGGACAGAGAGCATGACAGGTTTTGTGAATTGATGACTAAGTAGTAGCCAGATTGTAGTAATTTTGGGAAAGGATTGTTAAGTGTCCTTTGTCGTTCTGGAATATGATGCTTGTGGCTCTTATTGATGGGGGATAAAAGGAATATGAGGGCCCTTTAAAAATCTATATCCTGTCCCAGGTTCATCACTCCAAGCTGGTTCTTGAGTGCTGCTATTACGCTGTAATGGAGAAGGGTCAGAAATGTGCTATGATTTCTCATATGCCATGCAGGTGATGCTAAAGTTGACAAGTACAGAAAAATTACAGGAAACTCTGGATCATCCATGGGTGCCGATACCAATACATAGTAAACTGGCATATGGAGATGGTACATGGAAGGAATTCTTGCTCTCAAGATTGAACCCAAATCATTTAGGAGAATGGATGCCACCTATACAATGTCACTTGGTCCTTTATGTCCTACCTACTGTTGATGAACATATCACTTTTAATTTCATTTGTAAAAAGAAACATGAGTTTTGGGAAATTCATAGAAACAGAAGTTTTTAATCAATCAACATCTATTTTTTAAAAAAGAAAGGGGTGGGTTAGATAGAGAGAAGCCATCAGCAGAATTGAATCTGGGTTAAATCTTGGAGAATGTGGTTGTTTCAAGAAATACGAAGTCACTGCTGATGTTTCAAGAAATACAAAGTCACTGCTGATTTATGTTTTTCTGCATTCTTCCTATTACTCATAATATGGAATACACACCACAACATTATTAGACCACCTTTTACATCACATCATTGGCTGTCCATGGCAGGGTTTTATAAAGAGAGAGTCAACAAGTCACTCTTTGCTTGTATAATCAACATAGTGACAGAACTGGAATCAGTGGTGTGAAACAAATATTTTCTTTTCCTTTGACAATATTTGCATTGTGCATAAATGTTAACCTGGGGGCTGATCTAGTATTCTGTTTATGGCTTTAAGAAGTTGTGCATTGAGACATCATAAATAAAATAGTTTCCAAAATAGCACGTGTACTGATTCTCTCATCAGTACAAGAATGCATATTAGGCAGCATTATATCTTCCACTGACATATTACAAACATAATTTCATGCAATTATATCTCCCAAAGTTTGGATTATATACTCCATTGTGTTTGCTTTGCATATTTACATGAACTAGGCTAGGCTAAGTTCATTACTGAATTCCACAACAGCAATTACAACACAATTATTTTAATCTAACTTTTGAAAATCTTGCAAGCAAATGATGGTGATGGAACATAAACAGTTGAGTATAAAGTTTCTTGAGAGGCAGTATGATATAGGCCATTTCTGCACTAGCCTGTTATAGCACTATGATTCCAATTTCAACATCCTACGGAATCCTGGGGTTTGCAGTTTCGGGAGGGGCCACGTGGCCCCTCCCGAAACTGCAAACCCCAGGTGTCCATAGGATGTTGAAAGTGGAATCATAGCGCTATAACAGGCTAGTGTGGAAATGACCGTAGTGGTTTGAGCGTTAGGCTGTGACTCTAGAGCAGGTTTCAAATTGCTCAGCCACAGAAAACTACTGAATGACCTTAAGCAGCTCACAGTCTCTCAGCCTCAGAGGAAGGCAAAGATAAACTCCTTCTGAACAAACCCTGCCAAGAAAAACCTGGGATAGGTACATCTTAGGGTCTCTTTAAGCTGGAAATGACTTGGAGGCAGAAACAACAAGAACAAAGTTTTAATCTGTGAAAAAGACCAATTCAGATTTTAAAAAGGTGTAGCCTTAATGCACTCTATTCTAGTAATCTTTGTAAAGGAATTGTTGGGAATAATTTGACATTGACTGTCCATCACTTAACACATATTGAACCATTTCGAACAATGGTCATGTTGGCTAAAATGACATTAGAAGGATGCATTGTCTCTTTATCTCTTCAGTGCTGCAGATCAGTGGCAAAAAGAGAACCAGCGTAGCTGGTGCGCCAGGGATACATGGAGGCTTTGATTGGGCCATGGTTATGCAGGATTGGGCAAAGTGAATTTTTGGGGTTCTGTGTAGCCCTTTACACTCGTTCAATTGCTCTACACTCATTCAATTGCCATTTTCCTGCCCCCCACAAAAGGCTCCAGGAGTAGCAATTAGTCTTTTAAATGGGTTGCAAGATCCCACCCTGAATGGTTTAACATGATAAAATAACCATTTTCCAAAATTTGGAGTAGACTTCATGCCATCTCCATTTTTTTTGTTGGTTTCCCTGGACTTCCTGGCAATCAATATAGCCCCAGAGGGTTCGGGAGAAGAAAATTGGCTGCTAGGCTACCTCACTTGCCCAGCCCATCCTCAAGGTATGCTCAGCCACATTTTGTTTGAATACTGTAATCCCATCTACCCAAAGCAACCCTCACAAAGTGTTAGAAAAGTGTTAGAAGGGGGAATCAATAGCCAGACTCTTGACTGAGGCTGGTTACAGTGAAAGTACAACTGCCTTGCTGTGAGAGACTCAAAGGCTGCTGGTCTGTTTCTAAGCACAATTCAAAGTAATGATTACAAGTTACATATTTAAATTATTTCCAGGGTATCTAAAAGGCTGTATTATCTCATACAGTCTTTCCCAGGGTTTAGGATCTTCGGGGAGGCCTTTCTCTCTGTCACCCTCAGAGAACATTTGGTGGGGATGCAAGTGACAGCTTTCTTGATGGCTGCTCCTAGCTTGTGGAACTCTTGTCCAAAGCATGCTGGGCCATCTCCCTTCCCATTCTTCAGTCAACAAGCAGAAAAACTTTTTCTATTCAGCAAATCCCTGCAAGTGATTTAACTGCTGGGGAAGGAGCTGTTATTAGGTGAGTGCTGTACATTTTTTAAAAATCAATATGCTTTTGCATTGCTTTTAGTTCAATTGTGTTTTAATATTAACGTTTTTAATGATGCTTTATATTTTTATCTGTATCCTCTAAAATGCTTGTTGAGATCTATCTTGGATCTTAGTTTTTGGAGAAATGTGAGATACAAATCAAACAAGCGAAATAAGACTATATTAGTAAACATATACTGAATTGTGGCCCAGGAATCCTAACAGCATGCCCTTCAACTGCCATGATTTTGGAGGGACAGACGCAGTCAATCCTCTGCTGTTTCACTTCATCTGTTGCCTTTAAAATGTTTCTCCAGGCCTCTCCCCCATTCTTCCTTTGTACTTTGTACTTTGCTTACTTCAGTTTCTGCATTCAAAATACAGAGGTAGTTTACATTCAATTAACTCATCAAGAAGGACTGGAGAGGAGAGGCAGTGTTGCTCTTCCTAAACATCAGGGTTTCTTTGCTTAAAGTACAGTGTGTCCTCTTCTGGCATGGCCTCTGCATGCATGAATGAGAGGTTGCATGAAGTGTCATGTTCCATTATGGCCTATGGATGAGATGGACATGCACCGATGCTGCCACAGGTGCACGCACATTGCATCCATCGACTACAACAGGACACCACCCTTGCATTTTTTGTTTTGTTTTTGTTTTATATGGAAGTTCCTGGAACGGAAAGCCTGCAGATATGACATATGCACTGTGGTAGATCTGTGTATTTTTCCTCATTAATTCCTGCTGACCTCTTACTGCCTGCCCACACCTTTTGACCACACTTTAAGGTGTCTCAGCCACAAGTGTCTCAGTTTTCATCTCTGAAATGTCACAGTATAAGTAACACACTTGGAAGAAACATTGTGAAGCAGTTTCAAAAAGCACAGAAGCAGGAATGACTGGTGGCAAGGACCTATTGATTCTTTGTTCCTGATTAGAAAGAGTTGCTTTGCATTCATTTGTTAAAAAATAGTTATAATAAATGTTTCATTACCTTGCCTATCACAGGGTTACTTGAATTAGTCAAAATGCTTATGCCAAGTTTCCTGAGATGTTAAGCCGGTGAATGTCCCTGCACTTGATTAAACGAGGAGAAAGAAATGGCAATTTCACTTTGCTGGTAAATCGTTTGCCCAGTTTCAGCATAATCATTTGCTTAATTTCTTAATGTGTTTCTCCAGTTCAGTGTGCACTCCCAGCTTTTAAGTGCTGTCATTAAATTCTCATTTCAAATCAATGTACTAGTTGCACATTGCTGGGCAAACAAAGTATTTTAAGAATTTTTTTTTCATAATGCTGGGTAATTGGTGGCTTTTCAGCACCATCTACAAGGTTGCAGTTCTCTTTGGTAGTAAATGGAGAAAAAGATGGGGAGGTGGAGAAGGCAACCTCTTTTTTCCTTGCTCGTCTGACTCTGTTTGGCCTGGAAGTAAGTTGCCCTTTTCAAAAAGAGTCTGAATAAACAAGGAGCACAAAAAACACAACTGACAAGGTGCAGCAGCTGAACAAACGGACAAGTGTGTAATTCAGCTCCTTCTCCTTTTTCCCCCTTTCTTTTTGGTGCCTAATTAATGAGCGTGATAATGAATGTTGAGTTCCTGTGGGGTCAGTTAAGACCATTTCTTGTGCACACAATGTCTTCATTTTGGATTAAATCTTTCAGCATCATGATAAAAAGGGTTACCTTGAGGGAATTCAAGAGACAGAAAGCAAAAAGACAGTAAGGTAACAAAGAGGACATGAATAGAGACTGCTGAGGGGTGGAACAGAGTTAAAAAGGTATTCAAAAACATAAGGAACAAGAAGAGGGGGAGTGATGCCAAGGAGAAAAATGAAAAGAGAGCAAGCAAAGAAAGATAATCCTACAGATGAAATGATGGTTGTGAATAGCAAGTGTGTAAGAAAGGGAAGAGTTTTGAAAACGTTTTTTATGGCAATGGCAGATGGAGAATTAGATAGTCAATAACCTGGTCCTCAGCTGGTGGATCATATTCTAAATCTGAATCACATTATTATCCAAAGTTTTTATAGGTGGCATAGAACTTTTTTGTACTTAGTTAGAGATTTTAAGCAAATTGAAATTAGTCATAGTCCTCAGTATGACAGGAGTAAGGGCATGGGGCCCACCAAGGTTATCTAGACAGACGTGTCTGTTTCCCCATGATATCATAACATTGTTGGCTTCTCTGCTTTTGTGCAGGTCTTTATCATTCTAAAAGGCTCCTGGGCCTTACTTACTGGAACTACCAGTTTTAAGCTGAAATATCTTGGTATTTTTGATACTTCCCCTTTTCCTTTTCCTTTAGCTACTGCTGAAATGCCCTGCCCTTCCCTCAGAACATTCTCCAAAATTGATTTCTCCCAATGGGATAAAAAAATATTCTTCATCCTTGGTTTGGGGCTAAATTATCAGCCTAAAGAATGAAATGTTGTAATACATTTTGAGAATGATGATCTAGCTTGTTTTCTTAATTAATTAAACCTACAATGTTTTGGACAGTTTTTATTTTCTGTAGGAAACATCTCTTCTTAATTTTCCAAGATGCAACTGAATAACTCCCGTTCCGCCTTTGCTTTGCAGCAGAGCAAACAAAATGGCTTTAAAAGCCATTTTAAACCATTGCTGTGGTGAGTGTCTCCATCATATTATTCACATTATTCATATGGATCCATATGTTAGAAAAGTAGGCAAAATTTTCCACTCTGAAGATCTGAAATGAGGAGTTCTGCATGAAAACAGCCATCCAAGACACCTTTTTACACAGCAACTGTTCCATGAATAGTGACATATACAGGCTTCAGTCCTATATTGGTTTACTTTTTAAATTGGTTTGTATGGCACTATGTTAATGGAAGAGTCAAAAATCAAATGTACAGGAGGGCTGTGCTGAAACGAAAGATATCAAAGTTACATCAGTTTGGATCAAACACGATACTTAAGTGATCCAATGGTCTGTAGGAACAGGTGAGAAATTTAATTCTGCTCAGTTTGTTTTTATCAAGAATTACATAACTTTTCATTTTTTTCATATTTGGGATGCAAAGGAGTTGTGATTGTGTGGGCGGGGAATCAAATGTAGAAGAAACCGAAATGAAAATTCATCTCTCCAGGCCAGTGCTTTCAATGTTTAATGGTTTGGATTTGAGAGCTTAATTAAAGGCCCTTTCCGCACTGGGGTATTAAAACAGTACAGAGCGACCTCTGCACTGTGGAGTGGATTGGGGCAGACTATTTTTCGTAGTTCCACACCTCAATCTGCTCCAAAGCGACCGGAGCTGATGGTGCCACGTGTTTTTAAAAACCTCTTTTCAGAGGTTTTTAAAAAGCATGGAGCGTGCAGCCCGTGCAGCTCCATTGCCGTGCTCCAGTGCAGATTTGCAGGCGCGCACTAGTGTGCGCCTGCAGATCTGCCGGGGGTAGGCTTTAGGCTGGCGAGCTTCTCTGGTTGGTGGAGAGCCTCCGCCAGCCGGAAGCCACCATTTTGGATGCCGGAGGACTGCGGAACAGTGAGATCACGCTGCTCCGCATGGCGACGGACTTACCCGGATGCCAGTAAGCTCCGTTTTAGAGCGTTCCCTCCCCCGTTTCCCCCTCCACGTGCGGAAAGGGCCAAAGTTGCCATCTCTTTTTTTTACTGAAAGTTTCTCAGCTTTAATACCTATGTGGCAGAGAGGCATGACATTGAGGGAACAGCAACACCACTAAATTTGACAGGTGAAGAAAAAATTTATTACTGCTTGTTTTGGAAGAATTTAGCAGAATTTTGCAAATTTCCTCATAAAGGGAAGAAAAAAAGAACCTGAGTTTTATTTTTTTTAAAAAATATTTTTATTGAGAATTTAGTTCCAAAATAAAAAATCCCCCCCCCGCTTCCAAGCTTACATTTTCCAGTTAAATCTGCTTATTTCCATTACATACATACATAATTTCTGCTTAGTAGAGAAAAGAGCAACTACATTATAATTACGTTATTTCTTTCTTCATTTCTTGAACATTTATATCTTTATCCAATCTAAAACTCCTTTCCATTCCCTTTCAAAGTTCTGGATAGGTTTGTTCTTCAATGAAAATGTTAATTTTTCTATTTCAACCATATCCAGAATTTTAAGCTTCCATTCTTCTATATCAATATATTTCCTTTCTTTCCAATGTTGTGCATATACCAACCTTGCTGCAGTTATTAAATATAATAATATTTTCTGATGGCTCCTTATCTCCCTTCGTTGCCCTAACATATTTAACAAGTAAAATTCTGGTTTCATTTCAAAATCCAGGTTACAAATTCTTTGAATTTCATCATGTATCCCCTTCCAAAATTTCTTTGCTATCCTGCAAGTCTACCACATATGGAAAAAGGACCCTGTCTTTTCATCACATTTCCAACACTTTACTTTCTCAGTTTTAGTTATTTTTTGTAATCTTTCTGGGGTCATATACCATCTATGAAGCGTTTTATAAAAGTTTTCTTTTAAACTTAAATTTGGTGTAAATTTTATATCAATTTTCCATGCTCTCTCCCAGGTTTCTAATTCAATTGAGTGCCCCATATTCTGTGCCCACCTGATCATTGTATCTTTACTTCTGATTCCATTTCTCTTTTCAACAGTAGTTTATAAAGCTTAGAGATTCTCTTCTTTTGATCTCCCTTAATCAGTAAATCTAACTTATTTTCTTTTCTCTCAAATCCATATAATTTTTGATCTATTTTGAATCTCTCGTTGAGTTGTCTCCACGGGAACCAATTTAGCTCATGTCCTTCAGCCGTTAATTCTTCTGCTATACGCATTCTTGGCTTATCCCTTTCCCATTTCAATAACTCTTGATATGTTAATAAATTTCCTTATTTTGTTGGGGCAATTTGATAAGCTTCTTGTGGTGAAATCCACACTGGGAGTTTTGTATAAAATTTTTGCTTTATTTGTAGCTGAGTTATATTTTTATTTGAATGTCAATAGAAAGTGAGCAGGCTGTTTTTCCTATTAGTAGTCTGATGTATTTCCATGGTGGATTATTCTGCAGAACAAAGGGACATAGGACTTTGTTGAGTGTCCATTGGAGATGAGTATATTGAGCAGTAGAGAGTTTCTCTACTTTTTCTTTTAAGGTGATAGGAACTGAAAGGCCAAATACTGAAAGAAACAGATTAAAAAAAACCCTTCCCTAGAAAGTTCACTTGGTCACTATAGTGACTTTTTAAAATTATCTTCCAAGCTTGTTGATTAAATGCTTTTAAAAGCCATTTTAAATGTTGCTACCATTTTTAAACCTGATTTGTTTTTGACTGATTTTAAAACTAGAGTTACACTGTTTTCATGCCAATTATATATTTATTGTGATGTCAGAGGCTGGAATCATGCACATCTGTATACATTGTTTTATTTCAAGCTTCACAACCATCATAAGCAGAGCCAATGGCAAAGAATTGGGGAGCGGGAATCCAACTATGCCTAGAAGATTACATCATTCCTACATTATCCCACCATAGCTTTGTATTGATCATATAAATATTGTTTTAAATATATTGATTATACTTATTATGTTTATTTTATTAATCTTGTTTTTTAATATGCATCGATACTATATTGTATAGTTATTGTATTGTTAACAAATAGAACTTAAGAAATTAGCAAATTATTTTGGCTTTTTCAATTGCTGAAAACTTAAGTTGTTGAACTGCTTTGGGTCCCACTTTGGGGGAAAAAAATAATAAATCAAATTAATTGATTAATAAAACAAAAGTTTGTTTCTAGCAACTAAAGAAGGCAGAAGCTGAAAACTTGCTAATTGATTTGTTAAGCTAATTTAATATTAATCACTATAATTTTTACTGATTAACTGCATCCTTCTGGAACGCTGAATAAACTTGTCAGACTTGCTGTTTGTTTTTAAATCATGCAAGTGTGTGCATGTATGTGTGTGCTTGTGTGCCTGTGTGTGCCAGAACACATACACATACATCACTCACCTTGGGGACTGTGTCACATTTTGCCCACTCCATTTTTAAACAAGGGGATTGTTATTGTTAGAACTGTCTGTACTAAATTTGCCCCTGACCTAGTTGTTTATAATTCCTGATCATCACCATAAAGTACTGTTTATATTCCCCAAAGTTTTAATATTATGTTAGACACTTGTTGAAGAGAACTAAATTGTCTGTAAAAGCCAAAATATGTTAGTCTTTAAGGTGGTCTAAGACTACTTAGAATCATAGAATCACATAGTTGGAAAGGACCAAAACGGCCATCAAGTCCAGTCCCCTGCCATGCAAGAACATACATTCAAAGCAGCTCCAGTAAATGGCCATCCAGCCTCTGTTTAAAAACTTCCAAAGAAAGTGACTCCACCACAATCCTAGGCAGCATACACTTGCTTCTGCTACAACAGAGTAAAATACCTCCCTCTGCAGACATCATTTAAAACATTGATTGCTAGGCAACCTGGATTTTTGGCAGTAGCTTATCATCAGTTTTCAGGGGCCTAGCAGGATGTATTGAATTTTGGATATGAACTCCTCACCTGCTGTGGATACATCAGATTTAGTATTTAGCAGGCCAAAACAGTTAAAAATGAAGATGTTCGCATAACTCTTCCCAACATGGTGTAGTGGACAAAACTTTTCATCATCTCTAACCACCATGGCAATGCTCATACTGGCTGGAAATGATTGGAGTGGTAGTGCAACACGTCTGGAGGCCACCTAGTAAAGGAAGTCTGTTCTAGAAGTCCTGCAACACAATGAAAAGCCTAGGGCCTTCCATGCTACTCAGTTATAGCATCATGTTTTCACTTTAAAAGCCATGATAGCATCCCATAGAATCCTGGGATTGGCAGTTTAGAGAGAGGCATATGGCATTCTTAACCAGAGAGTTCCTCAAGTCCCTCACAAAGTTACAAACCCTAGGATTCCATAAGATTAAGCCATGCCAGTGAAAGTGGAATCACAGTTCTTTACTTTGGAATCATGCAGACACTGAGATGTGGTTGGACTGACATTCTCAACATTCCCCATCATTGGCTATGCTGAAGCCTGGAATGTTAGGTTTGAAAAATAATGTTAAATGTTAGAAATGGGCAAATTGATTCCTTTCAACATTCACTAACAAATGAATTCACTTAATTGGTTGAGTTACCATCAGTTAAGTTGCTAATAAGAGCATTAAAGCATAGGACTGGCTTCAATATTAAACAGGCAGTCTAGTGAGGTTTGCCACAATAGTAGAAAAATCCAATGAGCCAACAATATAACACAACAATTACTTATTTCCAAGCTCCGGGCTCTTCAGCATGGGCTATTGCAATCTAACAATACTGAGAGGGTCATGTGATTCAAACAACTGTATTATGGACCATGTAGGTCTTTAAAAGCAGTGATGCTCCAGCACAGCTCACAGGCTGCATGTGGTCCAGGACCCCCAAAAGCCAGGAATGCACCAAACTGTCCGCTAGGAAGGTGTGAGGCCTTTTGTAACATATTTGCCCCGTTGTTGCCATTTTAGGACCAAATGTGACATTTTTTGAAAAAGGAAACAACTTCTGTTCACTTCATGTGGTTAATAAAGGTCTTTCCTGGGTCTAAAATGGCCAAGAAAGGATGAAAAACATGGCAGAAAATGACTCCTACTCCTACTAAATGGTGTTTGGGAGCATTTTTAATTTTTTTTTTTTTTTGGGAGGGGAGTGTGGTGAGAGGGCTCCAAGGACTCTTGAGATGGGCTAACCTGGCCTCTTAGCCTTCCACACATGCCCATCCCTGTTTTAAGGTATCAGTAACCAGTGTGGTGTAGTGGTTGGTGTGTTTGTTTGGAGACTGTGTGAAAGCCAGCATGGTATAGTGATTTGATTACTGGACTACAACCCTGGAGACCAGGGTTTGATTCCCCGCTTGGCCATGGAAACCCACTGGGTGACCTTGAGCACATCACACACCCTCAGCTCCAGAGAACTCCATGATAGGTTTGTCTTAGGGTCTCTATAAATTGGAAATGATATTAAGGCATGCAACAACCACAAATCTCCACTCAGTGATTGAAGCTCAATGGATGACCTTGGTAAAGTCACACTTTCTCAGCCTCAAAGGAAGGCTCGAGCAAACTCTCTCTGTACTAATCTTGCCAAGAAAACCCTGTGACAGCTTTGCTGTAGGATTGCCACAAGTCAGAAGTGACTGGAAGGCACACCACCACTACAGCTTGTACTGATCTCTCTTTCTGCTCCCATCCCCTGTATCTATAAATGCCACAATACAGTTACAGACCAAATTACTGTAGTATTTCCCCTCCCACTAAGAGTATGTGTGATCATAGAGCTTTCCTGAAGGACATAATACTTCAGGAATGAAAATATAAGAAACTATTAGATCATTCTGGACATGAGCTCTTGTTTATTAGCCTACCACTTGATTAATAATACATGAGAGGAAATGGAGTCTTTGGTTTAGGAGAGGAAAGTAGAGGGGATCATAAGTGTGGAATTCAAAGTATGACTAAAATCTATCTCAGGAACAGAGGAACAGAAATCCAGAGATTTCATTGACTTGCATGTTTCTCTTGTCACAAGAAACCTGATAGACTACATTAAGGCTGCAAAGCGTGGATCTCTACATGTAAAGTAACCTATACATTGATTGTTCTTTGCAATCATGGTGTAGAAAGTGAATCGCTATTCTGTTCCTGCGTATGCAGAACTGAAGGCACAACTGAAGGTGCATCAAAATGTGAAACCTAACTCAGAACCAAAGGAACAATTCTGCCAGTTTCAACAGTGACAGGTGGATACGCATTGGCTGAGAATGTGTATCCACGTGCACAATGGCCGCATATAACACAAATCCACTTCCACAAGCTTGAACAGAATTAAGATATAGTTGCATGTATATAAGATGACAATAGAATTCCAGATAAAGAATCAAAGATGTCCAATGTTGTAATCTTATAAAATCTACATTCCAGGAAATCATTATCACATTGTGCATTTTACTCCTGGTACATACTGGGAGCTACCTATACTTGGCCCTATTGGAGTCAAAAGTCTTTGCTATGATATTTGCTATTTGCTTATAATGTGATCTTTTCAGGAGTGTGCTTGGAATATTTTAAACCTTGCAAAAAATACAATAGGCAGTTTTTCAGGCTGCGTAAGAATGGCATTCCTAACAATCTGGTTCCAAGCAGTGTGTAGTGCTTATTATCAGCTTTTTTTAAAATGCAGTAGCTGTTTACAGCCCAATATAAAAATGTACCTGGAAAAGAGAAGGAATCTGTGAGTTTATATTTAGCTGCTGCCACATTCATTATATTTTAAACTGAGAGAAAGGAATTGCCTTGAGAATACACTGAAAAGTTTCTTGAAAGCAAAGCTCCAATGGCCATATTATGCATGACCGAAGAACTGTACTTGGCTGAAGCCAGAACTGCCACAAACGTGCTCCAGGTGCTTATGGGATATTATGTCAAATGCTCCAAATGAGGCAGTGAACAGCTTTTTGCCACGGAAAGAAGTAGGCATCAGTAATCAAAATGTTTTTTTAACAACTCCAAAATGTGTGACACTTAAAAATTGTGTTTCCTTTTGACAAAAAATTTAGCTGGTGGCAAATATAAATTTAACTCATGAAAAAGGTCATGAAATATACTACTAAATGCAGCAAAGTGAAGAGACACTGGGTTATTATATTAAGCATGATAGTTGTAGAATTGTCAAAGGAAACAAGTCCTACTATTATGCTTTCATTTCAGAGCTTAGAAAAGTCACGTATTTGGACCATGGTCATGCCAATCCCTGGCCAGTTGCGAGGAAAAAAAAAAGAAACTTTTCCAAGCTTCACTTGTCACACAATTATGTTTTGTTTTCTTCCTTGTCTATATTTTATTTTACTATATGCGTTCTGTGTAAAGATCCACTAAATTAATCTTTCTTACACAGTACTCATAGGATGTAACTTAATAATGTGTACCTATGCCAGATATGATTTCCTGACATCACAGATAGCAAACTAGTTTACTTAAGACTGTCTTCTGGGAACAGTTCCAGGAGTAGCAAGGCTTCCAGGTCTAGTTCCAGGAGTGGTAAAGCTGCTGGGACCAGTTCCAGTACTGAGTAGTAACTCAAGCCAATTGGTGATTGATGGAGCATTTTATAACCGATTCAATTTGTCTACTTCTGAAAGTCATTAAGAGTGAACAAAGACATGTCATAGTGAGAACAGTACCTCATGAAGAAAAAAAAACAGTTTCAAAGAAATCTAACAGGGACTGAACAACTGGAAGAAATCTATCTTATAGAAGAGCAAGTGTGATGCAGCAGTCTGAGTCCTGGACTAGGACTCAATGACACCACTGCTCAGCCAACATTGGACAAGTTACACTTCCTCCATCTTAGAGGAAGTGTTACCTTGCTTGCTGGAGTCCCTTAGGGGAACTCCCAACACTTGTCAAAATTATCACTTGTGGGGAAAATTAGCTATGAACACTGCTGTAGCAATGCAAAGAGGGCAGGGTAATTAAGGATCTTGAGCCCAGCTTTACGGAATTGGATCACACAGAATCAGGCTAACTGTTCAAATCTAAGCATTTTATTGAAAAAGATGTCAAAATCCATGCAAGCACTCTCTCTCTCTCACACACACACACACACACACACAAGCATACAAGGGTACAGAAATTTAGAAAGAAGTGAAAATTAAAAGAGAGAGAGACACAGGAGTTTTGGGTAATACTGTACCAATCCAGAAGTCTTCAGCTGGCAAAAAATAAGCGGAGAGCCCAACTCAGCCTAGGGGAGGGGCTGAGGGGAGCTTCCACTGGTAGAGGGACTGCTTGTCAGTCAAGTCTGGGAGAACTCCAAAATGAAAGAGAAAAAGGGGTTCTAGTTATAGGACTGAACATGTCCTGGAGATCGATGGCTAAATTTTTATGAAGATGGATCTCAGCCTTGTAGTTTCAAAGCCTTGTAGAGATGGCTATCTCATCTGGGGATGCATGCCTCCAAGGTGTAACATTCCTGGCTGTTTGAAATGTTAATTTGATCCCAGAGACCTCATGTCTCCTGTTGGTGCTATTATTGCTGAAAATCCATTCAAATGGTCTGTGAGAACCATTTCTGAGATTCACCTAGGATGCATAATAGAAAACAAGGCTACCCTTTGATCTATATCCATAGCTCTGCTTGCCTACATGTCCTTTCCAGTAGATCTCTATGGCTCACTATGTTTGATATAAAATAATTATGCTCCTCAGGACATAGAATATAGAAGTGGTCATAGAAGGCAATGGCAAACCTTCTGTAAATAAATCTTATTAAAAAAAACACATCCTAGGATAAGGTCATCCTAAGTTAGAGTTGTCTTGAAGGCACTTAACAACAATACTACTTTTTAAGTGGGCATATCATTGCTCCCAGAAGTAAGTTTCAATTCTTTTAAGAGGACAGGAAGGACCATGAAGACACACAGCATTTCCCTGACTAGTTATTTCTCTCTAATTTTGTTCAACTTTTTCTTCATTAAAGGATCCTTCTTGGAAGGGTGCCATGAGGAAACACAGCAAGTAGGGTTCTGTCATCTAACTCCTATTATAACAATGGTGCATATGAGGAAGAAGGAAGATAGGAAGCCTTGCTTTATTTTATTTAACCAAATTTTTTCGAAGGGGAGGTAAATATTCCCTCACTCTAGGTTGTAATTTATAACCTGTTCTTATTCCCCCCGCCCCCGTGCTGGCTCAGATCTATTTTATATTAAAGTTCCAGGATTACTACCTCATTTGTGTTTATTCCTTTGTGTTTATGACTCTTAATGCCCTTATAGAAACAGACAGTCCAGGCTTAACTGTGTTTCCCAGAAGCATATCACAGTGATTTTTCTGACATCTGTTCTCAAGTAGCAGATTTCAGCCAGAAAGTATTAACTGGTTCCCAGCTCTTGTAAAATCTCCTCTATGTAAGAGAAATAGTTTAGAGTCAAGCTATCCAAAAACAAAAACAACAGCAAGAAGAAGAACAAAAACAAAACAAAACCCTCTGCAAGAATGGACTTCAGCGAGGAGTTATGGATGTGCCACAGCAATAACATCGCCACTGTGTGTTCTTGCTGATGCTTGTTATTTGCCTCCATTCTTGGTTTCCTTCATTTCTGGCTCTTGTACAACACCAGGTCCAGGGTCTCTTAGCAGCTAATCAACTGCAGTACTACTTAGTCACGCACAGTTGCCTATGGAATGGAAAACTTGCAGACAATCTAGACTGGCATGGCTATTTCTCATGGATGAGAGTACCTCTAGTTTTTTTCCCCCTCCTTCCTGATGCATTATGAGCATAATAGGTCCTGTCCTGCTGCCAATACAACCACAATGGATACCACTGTCTTTATGCATACCGCTGCTCAGAACTAATTCCACTCCTGTTAACATTTATGTTTTCACTATTTCTGGGTTCTTTCGCTTTACCTCTCCAGTTTCTGATATGTACAGCATATAAATGTACTGTTTCAGTCATGCCCAACCTGAACCACCACCATCACAGGGATTACTTCCTTGTAGCTTTTCCTTCTTGTTCTTTAGGATCTATGGATAGATTCATTTCCTTTGACTTGGTTTACCCAAACTAAGCATGCAAGAGCATGAGGCAGAGTCAAAGATCAGGTTACTTTTAAGCAGGAATCCTTTGGATGTATTGTGCCAGTGTATTATGCAGGTTTTTTAAGGCTCGTAGAGTGGTGACAAAGGAAAGCAGAAAAAAATCTGCCAGTACTGAGCAGCTTACTTCTCTAGTGCCTTCTTTCATGGCTATTGTGTCCATGGCCCTTTTTTTCCCCTGCCACCACTGCCTACACTGACATAGTTATATCAGTGTCATCCATCAGCAGGATTCTGGCCTTTTTCTTTTACTGGGCATCCTGGCTGGTGGATACTGGAAGCTGTAGTCAAAAGGATAACTTTGCTAAGCTGTGGCAGGACTCTATGATGGTAGTAGTGCCCTTGTTTTGTAATATATAGTAGACTGGATACATTGTTATTTTTAAAGCTTTATCATTTTATCGTTTAATTTAATCTGTGTTTTTGCCTAACTAAAGGCACGCCTTCAATTCTTGTCTGTGTCATCCTTACATAGATAAATCACATCCTTCAGAAAAAGAGTGCTAATATGTACCCTGAGGGATTGAACTTGGTGAGGCCAATGGGTTGTGAAATCAGTGTGGCCTACTAAAAGCCACTGTTGCTTTTTAAGATTTTATTTGTTTATTTATTTTAGCATTGTGAAATTTCAGTCTTCATTGTCAGCAAGCAAAGAGCTATCCATCGCACATATGTATGGAAGATGACAGATGCCCTCATAAGCATCAAGAAACTGCGACATAAGAAATTCAGTTATGCATCTGAGAAACTAAGTTTTAGGAAAATAGGTGAGAAAGTAGTTTGTTGATCTAATAGAGTAATCAAACTGATAAGATAGAGTCTGAACAATAAGCAGCCCCCTTCCCTCTCCCTTAGGTTCTAGCAGAGAAAGGAACATGCTTATTCTTCTTTGTAAAACCCGTAAAATACCATCACATACAAATTACTTGGGCATAGTCAAACACATGGGCCAACAGAATGCTAGTGACATACACAAGCATAAGTCCAATGTATACCACTGTATTTCTTTCTTCAGTCATTGTAGAGGTTGGTATTCATTTCCTCCCTCTGCAATGGCCAAAGTCCCCCTCCCCAACTCACTGTTTTCCTATTATATCCCCCTTCATGGCAATTGAATGGTTGGCAGAGAAAGGAAAATGGTGGAATTGAAGAAGCATTTAGTTATGTCACCATGTTAGCTCTCCAGAGGACCTAAGCAGATCTTGGTAGATGATGTCATTATTCTGCATCTGTCTGCAGGAACATATCCATACAATCTTTGATCTCTCTCCTGCTCTTCACCACTGAATGGACATGGGTGAGGACTCTCACAATGAAAGTCCTGGGGGCAGTAAAGCAGTAGCCATGGCATAGTTGTGCCTGTAGAACTTGGCCATCATCTAATGAAGGAAAGAGAGGAAAGAAGAAAACATGGCTTAATGTTAGAGTGATGCAGGAAGAGAGTAGCGTGGTAAAACAAACAAACAAACAAACAAACAAACAAACAAACAAACAAACAAACAGGAAGTCACTATAAAATACATGCTGCACTTAAACTCCAGTAATGCTGCTTGCAAACAAGTAATTGGTTAGTATAGGCATGCAAAGGTTGTTAACTCTAACATCTGCTTCATGACACCTTATGCCACAGTACATTTTATCAGCTGCACTTAGGGCCTCTTCAGACTTCCTTCAACGCCTTCAGCAGACGCTTGAGGATGCTGGTCGTGCTTCATGTCTTCTGCCAGCATGGGGAGGGGACCTGCATAAATATAATGGTTCCCATTTGTGTAGAGAAAGCCTTTATGCATAGATTTGTGCAAGTATAATCCTTCTCCACACTGCTTCTGAAAAAATGGCTGCCAAGAAGTGCATGACAAGGGCTTATAACTTCACCCATGCCTCACTTATACAACCTCTGAACATGTAGGCTTCAGGAAAAGATCCTTTTGACTTTGGTGTGTCTGTCTTTCAAAGGAATGAGATTGTTTCTTCTCAGTCATTTGGGTGCTATACAACTCAATTGCTTTCCTGAATGGGAATATGAGCTATTCTTAATTGTGCTATTATTTAAGATAAGTTGTCCAAGACTGTGCAGAGCATGATTCCAACACATCATTGCAATAGCACAGTGAAGATGCAGAATCTCTTTCTGTTTATTGGTCTTTATTGCTTGGCTATGTGAAAATCTAATGCCTTCATTTGTGTTCATTTGGGGAGGATTTGATTCAGGATCAGGGTGCTTTCCACACTTTGCAGTTATGGCATTGTAGTCCAGTTTGGTGAGGGACTAGATCTGTTTGGGTGAGAATGTTAAATTTGTTGCTGTATGCTTTCAAGTCATTTCAGGCTTATACTGACCCTAGAATTCAGTGGTTCTCAACCTGTGGGTCCCCAGATGTTTTTGGACTTCAGCTCCTAGAAGCCCTGAGCATTGACCATAACGGCTGGGGTTTCTGGGAGCTGAAGTCCAAAAACATCTGGGGACCCACAGGTTGAGAACCACTGCCCTAGATGAACCTATGATGGGGTTTTCTGGAGCTGAGAGTGTGTGATGCCCCCAAGGTCACGTAGTGGGTTTCCATGGCTGAGTGGAGAATTGAAGCTTGGGCCATTTCTGCACTAGACTGTTATAGTGCTATTATTCCACTTTCTACATCCTATGGAATCCTGGGGTTTGCTGTTGAGGGAGGGGACTATGAGGCCTCTCCCTAAACAGCAAACCCCAGGATTCCATAGGATGCTGAAAATAGAATAATACCATTATAACAGTCCAGTGTGGAAAGGGCCCTAGTCTCCAGGATCATAGTCCAATGCTCAAACCACTACACCATGATAAATACCCTTCTCTAAACTACAGATCCTGGCATTCATAGGATATTTATACAGGATGTGTCAAATTGTTTTGTGAGTCAGCTATTTGGAATACAAAAGCAAACTGATGGCAAGTTTTTAGGTAACAGGAGTAGTACCTTAAGAGTACCCAGCACAGTGGTGTGGATGGTATAGGCTTGTGGATGAGGGGAAGCAGAGATTCTGTTTGAAAAAGAGCCTTCAGTGAGACTTTGACCAGAGAGGGTTGAGTTGTGTTTAAGTAGCTGAGGAAAAGACCCTCAAAACAGTTGTTTAAGGCCCAGAGTTATTAGCATAGACTGTCAGAAGTTGAAACTGGTTAATGTAACAACATTATACTTTATATGAACCTTAACAAGATACTTTATTTCTAATGTTACTATAATAAAATATACAGTTTGTTTTATAAATATTGAGTTAGCCTAAGTTGTCTAAAGTTATTGATAATAAATAAGAACATGCTACCATAAATAAACTAATTGGTTCTGAGGGAAGAGTTAAGACCCTAGGCCTTTTACATGAAGGTAGTATTTAAAGGATGGAGTAAGGGCTAAGTGAAAGTGTTAGGGCACCTTACTGGCTGGAACTGCAAAACCAATCTGAAGAAAAATAAGGGCCTGTCACACATGGTAATACTCTTTTTTTTAATGCTTTTATTACTCCTTTCAATGGTTTTGGCAATTCTGTCAATGTTTTCATTTCCTTTGCGCTGCCTAGCCAGTTTTTAACCGAAAGGCAGTAAAAAACTCAATAGATGAATGGATAAATAATACTATTACAATGGCAGTGAGTCACACAGAGATGCTCAGGAAAAGAAGGCACATTATTCTGAACTACTAAAGCCCAGGTTTTGATTTCCTGGGAATGAAGAAGCAGTATTTTCAGTCCCTCATCCTAGGAATTTTTTAGAAACCAGTGGAACTTGGAACTGTACTGTAATAGATAATCTCTACCACTATACACTCTCTCTCTCTCACACACACACACGTGTATGTTTGACAGCATTTATATTGACTGATATAGTTCAGCGAAAATCTAAAAGCAGACAAGGTCAATTTTTCAGTAATATTATCCCTTCTTTTGTTGGTGGTACAGCTCCCTTGATCAGGTGTAATTTATTTCCAGTAATATCTTTGTGCTGGAACCTATTAGGTTCATTTTGATAAAATACAGTCATTCCTCAAAATGAAAATAAGAATGGGGAAAGATTCAGTGTAATATAGGAATGACATGTAATTTATAAGAGTGGATCAAAAATGTAGCTAAAGAGGAAAATACGATTAGGATAGAAATAATAATGAATCCAGTGGGTAAGTACATACAAAACTGCTCCCTCTGGAAATGAAATCTATAGCATAATCATTTGAGCTGGATGCTGAGAAAAGAGTTATCATTGCAACTCTCCAGTCAGTCATGTAAAGTTACACTGATCACTGTACTACTTTTCATTTTAGCAGCCACCCTGCTCACTTTGTACCTTTGACTCCATCCGTAGGCAGTTAATGAGATTTAGTTTTACTTATGCTTCAGAGATGCCAGTGTGAAATAGCTCCATTCATCATGGGAGGTGTGAGAGATACTGCAACACATCTTCATATCTAGACAATAAACTATGAGAAGTGCAAGATAAACCTGCATTCTAATCTACTGCTGCATGCTTCCCACTTCCTTGAATAGTGAAATCTTGCAAGGGAAGTGCTATGCAGATTTGACTTCTTTTAAAGAAAAGGTCACAAGAAGCTGAATGGCATTGATGTAATATTTGCTGTATTTTATAAAATGTGCAAGCAGATCATTAGCTAAGGCAACTAACATGTATATGTAGAAGGGTATCATTCATCAGATTCTGAGAATTACCCTGTACATCAAAATGCCTTCAATGTGGATTCCCTTGTTTTCTGCTTCAGGCTGTATCTGTTTCAAACTTCAGAGTTATAGTTGCTATGTGAACACACACACACATGCCTGCTTCCACTGCTGAAAATGAGGGTGTCTCCTTCATCAAGATATGATGGAAATGTCTTTCAGTTAATCTTATACAAATCTTCATTATCAAGAGATAGCCTAACAACCTCTCCCCAGTGCATTATGCCATTGGCACTGATATCAGTTTCCTGCTCTGGGCTTGGAAGGGATTATTTAAACAAATTGGAACATGGCATGACCCACCACTTCTTTTGTGCATCGGAGTTTCATGGTCTTTTCACACTACACAGCTGTCACAATATGATTCAGTTTTAACTGCATGACAGCATACTATGGAATCCTGGGAGAGGCCCCAGAAAACCCCATGATAGAGTCACCTTAGAGTTGCCATAAGTCAGAAATGACTTGAAGACACACAGCAACAACAACAACTTAGAGAGATTACGTAGAGACTTCTGTATGGGAGAATAATCGGAAGAACTTTGAGGAAGCGTAGGAATGTTTTGATCCCAGTTTGTTCCTTCATATCCTAATTGTCCATACGGTTGCTAAGAAAGGTCTTAGAAAGAGGCCTTCTGGTATTTTTCCATGCTCTAAGTTTCTGTCTCCTACTGCTAAGAATTCTGGGTAATTAAGCACACTGTCTTTTGGCTTGATTTCTGTCTTTTACCTCACCCTGTCAAGGTCAAAGTCTGTACACTTACTAGCTTAAAAATGTAAACCAAACAAAGCTGCAGAAGGGACTGGCTAAGTGGCACCTGCTCTTCGCTTGAGACCAACAGCCAGGTAGCACCAGACAGTGGGCGTGGGGAAGAAGTTAGCTTGTCCTAGACATGTGAGGAATCTTGAAGATTCTGTGGAAGACAGCCAAGTCTCCTGGGCTAGGGGGCATAACTACTCCCTGGGCTGTGCTCTCATTATGGGGGAGCTCAGCATGGGCTGACAGCTGCAGTGCCATGCAATATTGTCTAGCAGAGAGGGTGTCCTTCACCACTTCTGAGTGAAGTTCCTTCAATCAGCCACTAGGAGCAGCCCATACTTTCTGTATGGGCTGCTCCTAGTGGCTGATTGAAGGAATTGCGTGTTGAGACCATCTATCTTTATGCTATCTAGGCATGATAGGTTTAAGTGGATTTCATTTGTAACTGTATGCTATTACCACTTATATACTGTTTAAACTGCTTGCTGCTGAATAAATCTGAGACTTTTTCACCTACAACTGGTATCTTTTGCTGCCGCCAGATCCTCTAAAATGAATGCCTTTGGTGAACTGGCCAATCGCCTTTGGCAAGACAACTTCTAATACCTCACCAAGCTGGCAATGCCAGGATTTCATAGAATGCAGCCATTCAGTTAAAATGTGAAAGGGACCTCAATCATTCCCAAAAGCATTACTTTGAATAGAGAAAACCTCCCAGAAGGGTGAAAAAAAATCCATTTTCAATTGGAAAAGCCATGTTTTTGTGCAAGCAAACCATTCCTACACAGAGCCGCAGTGATGTTCAGCTTCTACAGTCCCTCTCTACTGGTTGGCAAAGGTAGACACAAACTTTTTATTTTATTTTATTAAAAGGTTAAAAATTTTAAAAAAACCAACCTAGATGCGAACATATTCAAGACACATTTCATCCTCTACAAGTCACACATTGACTTCCCGTTGGCAATCATTAATATTATAACATGTTATATAAAGTAGATCCTTTCTGTTATTTAAGTCCATTATGAAGTCCATTATGGGGATTTAAGTAATCTATTATTCTAACTTATAACAAATGAGGTTATTAAAACTTATTTTCTATATTGCATAAATCTCTTTGATAGTTCTCATTTTATTCTAATAGATTTAATGAATTTATTATAGTAAACAGTATATCCCTGGAAGTGTTAAGGTCAAATATATCTGTAAGATATCAGTTCTAATTCTGGAAATCTATGACATCATCAGTCTAAAAAGTTTGCTATGCCCAAATTGCTCCACATGTTTCTCAAATAGTTGATTACCAACTCCTAGACTTTAACAAATTATCTGAAGTCCTCTCCCTAATTAAGATTGTAAGGTTGTCCATTACTGCCATGTCAATCAGCTTTAGAATCCAATCTTCTTCCTTTGGGAACGATTTTTGTTTCCAATTTTTGGCAAAGTTAAGTCTTGCTGTGACAGTCACATACAATAAGATCTTTCCATGCTCTCTTTCCAGTTTGTCTTCTGTTATCCCAAGCAAATGCATTTCCTGCTTCATCTGGAACTGGATACCTAGTATTTTTTTTTCAATCTGCAAATGAATAGTTTTCCAATATCTTTCAGCCTTATAGCAGGACAACCACATATGGTATAGTGTAGCCCTCTCCATATCACATTTCCAACATCTATTATTGTAGTTTTTGTACTTCTTTGAAAGTCTCTCAGGAGACAGGTACCACCTGAAGTGCATCACACACGCACGCGCGCAGACACACACACACACGCACACACACACACACATTTCCTTTATATTCTGGTTAGCTGTGTACTTTGAATGTCTATTCCACATTCTTTCCCATTGGTTGAGTTCTATTACACACAGACTTTTATAGTCCTTGAAAGCCACACCAAGGCTGGTGGATATGTGGATGCAACGTGTAATGTACTGTTCTGTCTCCTTCTGTAACCCTCTGAAGGCAGGGTTACAGCTGAACATTAAGAAAATGAAAATAATGATCACAGATGATTTATATAACATTAAAGCAAATGATGAAGACATTGACATAGGCCCTTTCTGCATGTGGAAAAGGAACCGGGTGAAAACGGGACTCACTGGATTTCTTTGGCGTCCGGTTGAGTCCATCGGGATGAGGAGCAGTGCGAGCTCGTCGCTCTGCACTGCTCCAGTGTCCAAAATGGTGGCTTCCGGTTGGTGTAGGCTCTCCACCAACTGGAGAAGCTCACCAGCCTAAAGCCCACCCCTGGCAGATCTGCAGGCATGCACTAGTGCGCGCCTGCAAATCTGCACTGGAGCGCGGCGATGGAGCGACATGGAGTCACGCGCTCCGTGCTTTTTAAAAACCTCTAAAAAGAGGTTTTTAAAAAACACGCACGCGACCAGTTCCGGTCGCTCTGGAGCGGACTGAGATTCAGAACTGCAAAAAGTAGTCCGCCCCAGTCCACTCTATGTTGCAGAAGACCTCTGTTGGAGGTCGCTCTGCACCGTTTAAAAAGCCCGGTGCGGAAAGGGCCATAGTTAAAGATTTTCCATGCCTTGTCTCAGTCATTAATCAGAGTAGAGACTGAAGTGAAGAAATCAGAAGAAGGCTAGGACTTGGAAGGGCGGCTTTGAACAAGCAAGACAAGATCCTCAAATGTAAAGATATCTAATTGAATACCAAATTCAGCATTGTCCATGCCACCAAATTTCCCATTCCTGTATATGGTTGTGAAAGCTGGACAGTGAAGAAAGGTGATAAGAAGAAAATCAACATATTTGAAACGTGGTGTTGGAGGAGAGATCTTGGATACCATAGACTGTCAGAAAGAGAAATAAAGAGAGCAAACCAAGCCAAGAAGCCAAGATGACTAAATAGAGATTGTCGTGCTTTAGCTGTATCATGAGAAGAAAAGATGGTGATGCTTGGTGAGGTAGAAGGCAGTAGGAAAAGAGGAAGACTGCATTAAATGTGGACAGACTCAATCAAGGAAGCCACGGCCCGCAGTTTGCAAGAGTGAAGTAGAGCTGTGGCTAACCAGGGGAGTTGGACGTCTTTCATTCATAATGTATCCATTTTTTTAAATTTTAATAATATCATATTCATCCAGACAAAATATCATTTCTGAGAATTTGCTCCCGTAGTGGTGGAACTTGAATTAACTTATTGGAATCTATAGAGATCAAGAATGGGAAACATCTTTTTTCAAAGGGTATATATGACGTATTTCCAAAATGCAGTTGGTCAGAAAATTTTTCTGACAGAATTACATCCCAAACTCTACTCCACCACTTATTCAGTGAGAAATTCCCCATTCTCCAATTCTGTGCAATTTCTTTCCTTGCAAGGGCTATAAAAAAGGTTGTTCAAGATTTATATTTTAAGTCACTATTCTCATTGGTGAATATAGATAATAAGACCAGTGCTGTACACATTCTAATATTCTGGTGAGTCATACTAGATTTGTAAAACTGAGGCCCAAAATTGATAAGTCTTTGGACAGCAAAACCAGAGCTGCAAATATGTTCCCTTTTCCTGGGATTCTCTCCAGCAGCGTCTTCATTGTTGATGTCAACTTGACAGCAATTAACAACAACAACTCCCTCTGAAGAAAATGCAGTTCTGCCTGCCTTGATGTATCCATTTTAGAAAACTGGTGAAGGGAGTGAGTCTAGTTTCCAATCTCCTCAATTTATGTAATCTGAATACTGGCAGGGAGGGATTTGTTTGGGGGATGATAGGAGTTTCATTTTTTCCCAGGGTTCCCTGCCTGGAATCCCTGACAGAATTATGGGTAATCCAGTCTGTTTACCAAACCTAGAGAAAGATCCCTCAAAGAAGAGCTCTATGATGATCAGTTGGGACTTTATTGTCAAAAGTTCTGTTGTTACAACATTTTGAATCTTTCTTTAAAGCTATTTTTATGGCCTGCCTAGAAACAGCTGGGCAAGGGAAGGGGAAGAGAAAAGGAAGCTGTCAGCTCTTCATATTCTTTTGTTTGAGCCAGAGAAGTCAGGACTTTCAGTTAGGATAATTTTAGTGGCCAGAAACTCAGACAAAAGCCAGCCCAATTGCCTCCAGTGCAGGGAAGTCTCTTTTGGCTTTATAGGAAACCTGGCAATTTTTCAGGTGAAACTAATTTTTGTCATTTGTTTTCCTGCCAAAATTGCCTGGGTCTGACAGTAGTGTTTCAGTTATGACAGCAGCTTTTGCCTTTGAGATCATAGCACGCAAGGCTAAATTATATATTTTTTCTTAATTAAGCTTCTTTTTTAAAAAAAATCAAAAAAACCTGTGTTAGTAAAACCATTAAAACAGTAATGTTGTCCTAAGTAACTTACCTATTTTGGAATCCCCTTCCCCTGGTACCACACACTTTTTTGCGTGTGTGTCTTTTACTTTATGTTTTGAATTCAGGGGGAAGATTTTTTAAGTCGCATCTATGATATTTTCTTGGTCATTGTTATCTTTCCTTATTGGTTTTGACATATAATTACGATCTGGAGGCTCTTTTATTCTCTTTTGGGGGGTCATGCTGTGTGGCACAGTTAACAGTGGGAGGATGCTGATTTTAGACCCCAGATTGCTACAGGCTGGGATACAAGATTATAAAAGGAACCTTAAGTTTCTGACAGATAAGCCTCCATAGTTCAAAATAATCTTGCATTTAAATTAAACTTTCAGATGAGCTATAATTTGGTGCTTTTGGCAAATGCTTGACAGGCTCACTGAAATGCAAAACAATAGTGATTCCATCTTATATGAACTCTAAATCTTACCTGTTTTTTAAGTATCATAATGTATTTTCTTAACAAGGTATCATTGTAAAGACATGGATAGTTCTTTGTGGTTTGTCTGATATACATTTCAACACATATAATTTTCAATTTATTTATAGCTGTGAGTTATACAGCATTAATTCCAGCTCTTTGGGTTTAGAAGGATGGCTGATTGGGTTGAATCCAGATTTTGTCATAATTAGAACAGAAACACTGGGTTCAATGAGACTTTAGTAAGCCATCTATATGAGAGCCAATGTGGTGTAGTGGTTTGAGCATTGAACTATGACCCTGGAGACCATGGTTTGATTCCCCACTCAGCCATGGAAACCCACATTTTCAGCCCCAGAATACCCCATGATAGGTTCACCTTAGTGTTGCCATAAGTTGGAAACAATTAGAAAGCACACAATAACAACCATCCATCTATATAGTTAAGGTTTCTATCTACATCTGTCTACTTATAAGGCAGGTTTACTTACCTGCGCTCACAGTGAACATTCTTCACTATGTAAGTGTCTGCACTACTTGGGAGGAGTAGAAGGACCAACACTACACATAACTTCAAAGAAATATTAAAGAAAGCATCCTTCTCAGTTTTGAGAGCCAAATGTTTTGACATCAAATGAAGCAGCCTTGATGCTACAAATGTGTTACGTAAATGCAAGTACAAAAAGATGGAGGTAGAAGGGGAAATATTTTATGAAAAAGTGGTATGTTACAGAATTGTACTATCATGGAGTTCTAAAGGAACCTAAGGGCAACCTCCTCCCATTCAAGAATCTACTGCAAAATACCCCTGAGAGGTCTAATCTCTGCTTAAAAATGGAGAGCTCACACAAACATTTTTTTTCCTTAATCATTACCGGTACAGAAGCAAGATGAGCTGGAAGTTTTACTTTAGAGAGTCAGACTGAGTGAATATGATCAATAAATATAAGTTTGAATCCCTCTTTTTCCTCTTTTCTGTATTAGCAGATTCATATAGTTTTCTTAGTTTTCCAGGCTGTGAAGCCTCCCATGGCATCACACATAAAAGTAACTTTTAAGGGTTGTACATCATTTGTCATATGCTGCAGAATTTCATCCTCATTCTGCAGAGAAGCAGTGGTTCATTCCATCAGGGCTCCAGTTTTTATTAAAGTCTGATCATAAGTTCTGTGTCATCTGGCCTTGTTTGTCTCTTCTGCTCAGTTGCTGGTTCATGAAATACATTTTAGCAATCTTATCAGTGTCTCTGGAGCTTTGGTTGCTGAAAATGGAGAGAAAAGCAAAAGCTCCAGCTTGATGATGTACCTGCCTTCTGAGTGGTCTATGTAACTCTAAAGATTGGCGATTCTTAGTTCCTAGGTCAGAGCTTTCCAAATGGTGTGCCGTGACACGTTAGTGTGCTGGCTGAAGTGTTTAGGTATGTCACCTACAATCTTGGGAAATGTGTATTATTATTTAGAAATCATATATTTTTAAAAATATGAAAGGTTTTCATGAGATATGTTGTTGTGTACCCAGTCACATAGGGACGTGGGGGCAGGGGGGGCAATTTGCCCTAGGCGGCAATGTTTCTGGGGCGTCTCAGCCCGTAGCCATGCTCCCGTGTGCCCTGGCCAGGGCTCCACACACCACGGCCATGCCCCTATGCACAGTGCCCATGCCTCTCACACCATAGCCCCGCCTCCTCTTACCTCTCTTCTACACGCTTCAAGCTCCGTCACTGTGTGTACCCGTACATTTCATTATTACAGTTTATGTATTTGTCCATATCTCTTATAATGGGGTTACTTTAACCTCCAGTTTGCCAGTAAAACTGAATAACTGTGTCCTGAAATGATGCATGTCTAAAAAGTCACCAACATGAAAAGTTTGGAAAGCTCTGTCCTGGGTGATCTATCATTTACTATAGTAATGGAGAAATTGGAAAAGGGCATTACTCAGTGATAGAGCCTGTTGTCTGAATGTAGAAATCTCCAGGTGTAATCCTCAAGATTTCTACTTCCAGTGAGAAAGAGCAATTTCTGATAACCTGGGGAACTGCTGTTGGCCAACATAAGCAGCATTCACCTAAATAAGACCCCAAGCTTGTGAATGCTTTTTTTATTATTATTATTACAGCCCCCAGAATCTGGAAGAGTTTTGGGAGTTATAGTTTCATGAAGTAAGTTTTCCAAAGTACTAGATAAACCAATTATCTGTACTTGGCAGATTTATACTAATTAGAACTCATTATACTCATGCTGTTAATTTTTACAGTGGTTTCTTTTCTTAAATTTCTTCCTTTTATGTGCATATATTAACAATATAGAATATTTAAGGGTTAGAAAACAAGATAGAAGCCACTTCATCTTTATAAAATGGAAACAAAAGCTATTTGAGACCTGGAAACAGACTTTGTTAAGCCTTTAAATAGTAAATTTTGTCCATAAAATTCTGGAGTGCTATTTGCCATTTTTTTTTCAGCTGAACTTTCCCCCTCAACATTGGAAAGTAGTCTGCCAAGATCAGGGGAGGTGAAACCAGAACTTGAACCCTCAGCAGTCATCTAGCCACTTTCTAAAATGCTCTCAAGAAGCAGTCAACAACCTCTAAATTAGGAACACGGACCTACATGTGCTTCTGACTGTATGTTGTTGTTGTGTGCCTTCAAGTCATTTCTGACTCATGGCGATGCTAAGACAAACCTTTCTCAGGATTTTCTGGAGGCTGAGAGTGTGTGATGCACCCAAGGGTCACCCAGTGGGTTTCCATGGCTGAATGGGAAACTGAACCCTGGTCTCCAAGGTCATAGTCCAATGCTCAGACCACTAAACCACGCTGGCTCTGACTGTATATATGATCTCATATGTGATGTGGGAGCTATGCCCAGAATCCTGTGTAACTGTGCTGGCGCAGCTAGTTGCTGTAGGAGGGAAAAGGCCAGGGGTGAAAAGGGCTAGAAGAAAGTATGGCATTGAAGAACGAAGTGGCTTGGAGCCAGCAGATTTTGTCTACCTCCCCCCATAACCAGGAAATAAAACACAGCCTTTTATATTGTGCACCAGCAAAATTCTGACTTATGTGTATACATCTATACACATATAAAACAATTGCTACCACCCTCTGACTGACATATATTCTGCAAGTGCCCAAAATTCGTATTCAGCTTCCAGTTTGTAGTTCCTGTGAACTACCCCTCAAACCTCCCATCTTCTCTTGAAATGTTTCTTTAAACTGTAACACGCACGCGCGCACACACACGCACACACACACACACTCTCTCTCTTATTACAGTACTCTACCACAGATAATCTCCCAGGCCACCCAGAGGGATCCAGTAACCTCACATTTGGGGACAGCTGGCTAGGAATCACTACCTGGAGTTGTCCCAAACTCAATACGTTGATCAAAATGTTATTTGTTAGTACTTTCTTTTGAGGCTGTCATTGCTCATTTATCCATTTTCACTGTAATAACGTCTTCCTTTCTATCTTCTCCTCTGGGTCTCATTATCTAACTTGAAACTGGCAGGAATCCTGCTTTAATTGGTAGATCTTGGCTCTGTTCCCAGGGCACGGATACAATGATTCCAAGGTTAAGAAGTGATGCCCTTGCAGTTGACAGCCAGTATAGATTTTCGGCAGTCACTTTTGCATTGTCACCTTGCAGCTGGGTGTTTGCCCAGACTTTGGATTGGATAATGGCTGCCAAAGTCCCAGAGGCCAAGTTGCAGCCTTCTAGTGTGATCTGGAACACAAGCTGGTAGCTGTCACTCTGAACAGATACTAACTGCTTCCTGCTGGCCTCTAGAGAAGCATGCAGTCACCAATCACAACAAGTGTATATGGCCAATTGGATAATTACAGAGAACATTAGATGTGCAGAATGAATCCAGATATGGGAATCCCATATGAACACAGGGCTTTTTAACAACTATTCAATAGTTTAATCTTTTTTTTAAAGCAATACTAATTCTGCAAATCTACCTGAAAACAGAACATTTTTATTTTTCCTAGTGATTATTTTTATTGCTATTATTAATGTTAAATACTACTGTTATTATTCAATATTCTCTATCAGTTATACTTAAGCAAGTAATCTTTCCTGGGCCAACCACCCCAAATCTGACAGCAACGTCCTTCCTCTATATTCTGTTTGCTGGCTAGGGCCATTTCCGCCCTACACTGTTATAGTGCTATTATTCCATTTTCAACCTCCTGTGGAATTCTGGGGTTTGTAGTTTACTGAGGGCAAAGAGCTCTCTGGCTGAGAATTCTAAATGCCCCTCCCTTAGCTGCAAACCCCAGGATTCCATAGTGTTGCCTCAAAACCATGGGATCCCATGAGGTCCTATATCAGTACCTGCAATTAAAATGTAAAAATGGGGAATTAATTAAATCAAATTAAGAACTGTGCAAGGCGGGGGGATAACTTTAGGATTTTTTCACCTTTGTTTATGAGGAACTGCTGAAGACACCAGTCAGAAAACCTATAGTACAATTTAAGTGTGTTTTATTGGAGGAAATATACATCACACACACAGATAGATACACACAAGCAATCACACAAGGCTAACTGAAAAGGAAGGGAGGAAAATTGATAGAAGGAAGAGATTTTGGGGGACATTTACCATCCAGGGAGAAGTAGAGAAATGGTGATGCAGCTTGGGCTGATGCCCATGCAAACCAACAAGGAGGTCCCCTGAAGCTGAAGTGCTGTGTCAAGGACCCAAATTCAGGGTCCTTTTATACCCCAAAATGTTCCCTGGAGTTGTGACTTTAACAAAGGGTTTCCAGGGTGAACAAAAGAGACAGGATGAATTAGTGGTTCTAATGTGTGGTGATGATTTTCAACAGGTGGATGGCAAAAAATTTTGATCGCAGTGTAATCAGAGATCAGGAAAAGGATCATAGGTGTGAGGTTGATGCAGTTATGGATTTGTTTGAAATCTTTCTGTTTTCCTGAACCAGTGCTATCAACCAAGCAAAAGCCCTTTGTTTGAAGTTTCCAACAAATGTATTTCAGTTTAAGTTGGAAGCCAGTTTTATGGCTTGGTTTTCCATAGGATATGCAAACCACTGGCTCTTCTCAAAGATGCCTTTTGTTTTCCTTGCACGAGCCGTTCCTAGCCATGCTCAGGGCACCTCTGACCTGTTTTTCCAGTCAGTTCCTTTTCCACATGGCTTTATAGTTATATGATTTCTATTTTATGCCAATTAAACATATCTGCCAATTAATATAGCTTGCCAATTAGACTATCAGAGCAGTGGAGTTACAATAGGATGTTGAAAGTGGAATAGTAGCACTATAATAGTGTAGGGCAGAAATGCCTAATTGGACCTCCTTCTTCCTATGCAGCTGGTGCCTAGTAAAGTAGATTGGAAAGGAAGTTATGATTGTGGCAATCGTATAGTAGTCATGAATATGGAACACTTATGGATGAGTAAATGAAGAAGAGGAGGAGAATGATTTATATTCCACCCCTCCTCATATGGTCTTGAGGGTGACTAATAAAAAACACAGAGAAAGCATAATACATTCCAAATGTCTAAAATAATATATTACACAATGTCTCGTATACTTTTATATCTGCAATACAGACAAGCAGTGGTAGAACACCAATCAGACCCTTGCTTATTTCTCAGAAGCTTGTACAAGGTGTGGAAAAACAATCCTACATCCTTAAGGATAAGAGTGCTGTTACTCAGTGCTGAGAGAAGGACACTTTGTGCATGCTTAGAAACAGACCTGAATCTACCATGAGTTGCAAGCAGAGTAGAGTCATTGGATTTGCTTACATGTAGACCCTGCATTTAACAATTGATTTAATCAGTGGGGCTATTCCATACATCTCAAGCCACATTGTCTTCACTGTATGACTTCACACAGCCCAGGCTGAGCCCTGACTCAAATTAAGCCCTAGTTATCTCTTGGCTGGGCTTGCCAAGTAAAGAATCTGATGAGTTTGTTGACTGTTGTATAATAAACTGAATCTACAGAGTTTATAAGCACAATAAACAGTCATGCTTCCTCCTTTTATCTCTATAATATATTTTGTTTTAATATTTACTACTGACTACTTTATTACAGGTTAGGAAGCTGGGAATTATCTGGCAGATAAAGAGGAGAGATGCTGCTGAACTCTAAATTACAAACCATGGAAAATAACTGTTATAATCAATTTGTGGGTCCTTACCTTCTCCCTGCTTTCTCCTAATAGAATATAATGGGTATTTCACACCATGGCCTGCCTTATAACTTCACAGAGGCTAAAGAAAGATGTCTTGATATATATATGAATGTTTTATTTTTCAGGTTTTTTTTTTTTAAGAAAAAATCTGATGCTGTCAATATAATGTTGAGCAGCAATCACAGCATATTTTCTGGCATCTTTAACAAATAAGTGATCACCTTGGGGCTTTTAACTTCACTTTTAACTTCATTCACTGGCTTCTAAGGTGATAGCTGTTACAAAAAAACTTTCATAAATCCATCTTGAAATGTGCAACTATATAGATCAGTTTGGTAAAGGAAATCAACTATTCTATATTTGTGCCCAGTGAAGTTTTGCATTCCTATCGATGCTTCAGTATAGCATCTCTCCTGAGAGAAGTCAAGTCTAGCACTAGAGCTTGGGAAAATTTCCTGTTTGTTCTAATTCAATAATAGCAATATATAGCAATAGCAGTTATTTCTATACCGCCTATCAACTAGTGTTATCTAAGCGGTTTACAATGTATTTTAGCTAATTGCCCCCAACAAGCTGGGTACTCATTTTACCGACCTGCGAAAGGATGGAAGGCTGAGTCAACCTTGGAGCCTGGCAGGATCGAACTCACAACCTTGTGGTTGCAGTACTGGCATTTAACCACTGCGCCACCAGGGCTCAATAAATAAACAAACAAACAAACAAACAAACAAATGAATAATAAACAAATAAATAAATAAATATTTCTCGAGTACTATTTAGAACCCTACTCAGATACTGGGCATGGCTAACTGCTTCTTCATATCTACGCAGTTTACCATAAAAGGGCCAGAGCAGGAATTGAAGCTGGATGTTAAAGCATATGCTTGACATGCCAAAGGTGCCAGGGCATGAAGGCTGGCAGCTTTCATGTCACTGCAGTGGAGTATTCACTTCAACTTTTAGTCCAAACTTTAAAGGAGCTATGTTTGGTACTGAACCTATTTTGGTGATCATGGTTCAGCACCAGGGATAGCGTTGTGGTTTTTAACATCCAGCTGCTGCTGGTCCCAGTTTCAATCCCAGGGATCTCCAGTTGGACCAGGATCAGACCTCTGGGTGATAAGGAAGATCTCAGGGTCAAGTCCTCAGGGCAGGAGGGAGGAATCCCAGAGTGAGAGCACTGCCTTGAGAAGTGTGCATACATTGTCATGTCTCAAACAGCAATTAGCAGGCTGGAGGAGGAGAGTTTTACTCATGGTGAGAAGAGAGAGACAGAATAGTCCAAGCTAAAAGTCCAGAGTTCCAAAGTATCCCATCCACAGGGGCAAACTAGAAGCGTAGTCACCGCAGGCAAAGGCCCAAGGAGAGTCAGAGTTCAGGAAGCAAGATACTGGCACTAGGTTTCAACCACCAGGAAGATCAGCTGTCAGCCCTGGCAAGATAGGGCAGCTGTTTGTCTTTTACAGGCTAATGATGTTGATGCAGGTGCTCCTTAATTAGGACTTTTTTGTTATATAAATGAACTGAACACCTGAGCCCTTCCTTTTCTTGCTGTCATTCTGCCATGGTAGGTGCCTGTGTTGCTTCTTCGTCTTAACTCTTGTTGCTGTTGGTCCTTCAGTTACCCTTGCTCTGGCCCCTGGGCTATCTTCTGCCTCTGCCTGTCCTCCTCACTTTCAGGGTCTTCAAGCCAGGGCATGATAGATAGATAGATAGATAGATAGATAGATAGATAGATAGGGTGAGAAAGAGAGAGAAAGAATACTAAATTTTTAGGCTTGGTGTTTATTTGAATGATCTACACTGTGGAATTAATATTTGACACATCCTGCTTAAGAAGATCACCTAGGGGTTGCCTCTTGTAACATTGGTAGGGTTGTCAGATTTCAGGGCTTGGCCCCGAGTCTCTGGTTTTTGTGGCTCACTTCCAGATGGAAATTCTCCAGGGTGCAGTTTCTCCAATTTTGGTGGACACAGCTCTGAGCATGAGGAAAGAGCTCTATAAAAATCTCCCATTCAGCTAGGAGAACACCAGCCTGCTACAATTTTCAGGATAAGTGATTTGTTGTTGCAACTTGCAAAGGCTCTCCAGGGGGTATATGGCTTTACTTAGCTAGTTCCTCCTTCGCTCCCAGTTGTAGCACCAGCTCTCACCCTCCACTTTTGCTGCATCTACCTTCTAGCTAGAAGCAAGTAGGGTAGATTAAATGTTCCTTATTCTGTCTTGCTAAGTACATGAGAAAGAATAATCCTCTCATATCACCTTGACCTGAGAACAGCCTCTTTAACTGAGATTTCAGCCTTGTCATGAACCAGCACTCAGCTTCCTCAGGTGAACAGCAGCCTCAAAGGAGAAAAGCAGTTCCAAGCACATCAGAGATCAGGCTGAGATGAGAGCCAGCTGGCCCCAGCCTTCTTAAGGAAGGCAGACGGTGGTGGCTCAACCCCAGAAACAATGTGTGTGTTTGCTAGCCCTTGCCTTTGTGTGTGCTATAGATTTCCTGTTTGCCATCAGCCTGCCAACTCTGACCTTTGGACTGTCTGACCTTGCTGCCTGCTGGATTCCTGGCCTTTGGACCAACACTGCTAAGCTGTATCCATTTGCCTGCTGAATATCTTGGCACTTCTTTGCCTGACAATGGACAACTGGTACCTATGACATTAACTACCAAACAGGAAAGTGTGTGTGTACTTGAATGATTAGCTGTGAGCAACTGTGGTTTGTACTTACTGCTTGATACTTAATGACATCACTAGGGGCTATTGTTAAGTCTTAGGTTTGGGCCCTGGAACTTCAGGGCCTGGGATGTTGCTGAACTGGCAACTCTAAACATCATCCTTGTAATATCATGAGGGCCTATTCCTTGTGATATCACAATGACTCATCTTTAGGTTTCTGGTTTTGTCCATGAATCTCCATGGGATAGTCTGTATCTGGCAAACTACTGGAAAGCCACAAAAACAACTTGGGGGGATCACATGCAGCCAGATGGTGGCACTGTACCACTCCTGTTGTATTTCTTAGTAATGGTTAAACTGGAGAGACAAGAACAATATTTAAAACCAATTACTTTTAACAACAACCTTGAGTAACTTTATTGGTTTACTAGTCCTGGGGAACACATACACACACACATACCATATCTAGTTTCATACTCCATGCCATGATATGTGAGCACAATGAGCCAATCTTTTTATTTGTTTCCTTTAAATGCTATGGCTGTGTATCTAAGTAGAATTTTATTAGATTGCTTTTATGTTCTAATACAGACAGAGGCAGCAAAGGCACAATAAAATGCTTAGGTTGCCTCTGAGAATTTGGAAGAGCGGACTTTGGTTTTCTGTCAGAACTTCTTGCCGCTATCCATCTCTATGGATTGCTGCTTCTAGTGCACATAAGACCTAAATTGCGTTAGTTCTACAAACTGCAGAGGCTAAAGAAAATCGTTTGAATTCATCCTATATCTCCAAAACAGACTCTTAGGACACTGCTGGGGAGGGGGAAAGCACTCTCCACAATCAACTGGAAGTTTTTAGAGAGGGGCAGGGAGATGGAGGAGCTTGCTACTTACGATTGTTTATCAAGAACTCTGTACATAGTTTTGGCCATCTCTTTGAAAAAGTCACTCGGAGAGAGTGGAAGGAGTGTTACCACAGTGTTCTGGCCTGACCTTTGGTGAACCAAAGATATCATTTTGATATCATGATTCGGCCCTACTTTGCCACCAGCCAAGTGTTTGTGAGGCCTACCGAACAAGCGTGAAGCTAGGCATGGCTATTACTTGCTGCTTCCACCAAACCAAGCCAGATATTGCCAGATCTGCTTTAGGGGACCTCCCGAAACAAACACCTTCATTACAAATGCACGCTACCATAAAGAGATCCTCTGCCCTGAGAGGACACCCTGGTGAGCTAGGTACTTAACTGCCGAGCTAGCCGCATCTACATACCGGCCATACTATTGTCAATTCGGACTCTAACTCAATCATGCAAATTCTGACCTTTTGGAGGCTTTGTCTCCAACCCAAAACTTGTTGTTTTCACCCGAGACCAGACTAGCCTGCGGTTGTTCTTTCCCCTATAAAAATCCCCCGCTCTGAGAGCTCTTCAGAACTCTCACCGGATCGTCTGAACTTCACTTTGCCTTGCTGCCACTCAGTTCAGCAGATTCCCCTCGGTCGCCATACTGGGTTTCCTCTTCTACAGTTGGCTTCCCCAGGACTACAAGACAGGTGGCATATCACCCATTCCTCTTGAAATTCTCTTTTCCTTTCTAGTTAGGAGTGTGTTTGTGCTTTTCTTTAATAACTGTTTAATAAAGCTTAATTCTTGTTTGAACCATTTGCCTCCTCACTGACCTGACGCTGTAGACACAGGGTAAAAGATCCTGCTGCGTTACCCTACCTCTCGTTAGCCAAGAGAGTGCTCCAGCTAATTTCCCCATCTCGTTTGTGTTGGTTTTGGTTATTTGGGCACCCCTCCCGGGACCCCCAAGTCACAGGGTAACAGGAAGGACAATGCTTTATGTTATAAAACTTTTAAGCAGCCTGCCAGCCAGCCAATTCTATTGTCATAAATATGCTTCCTACACATCCCTTTTATATCTATTTGGGCAAGAGGTAGAGCCTTTCAGGGGTCATATTTAAGCAAAATGCTTCCACATGGCTGTTTCCAGCACATCAAAGGTGCCAATCCCTTTGTTTTAGAAACGCTGGCCATGATCCTTCATTATTGACTTAGTTATGAATGTGTAAGTAATTGTTATCTCCTGGCTTGATCATCCAATCTAGCTTAATAGCCAGCAGCATCTGTGAGCAATGGAGGTCCTTTCTGTTTGGGACCAGAGCTCAGCAGGATGATATTTCTAGCCCCCTCCCACCAATAATCTGCAGTGAATTGAGGAAGCAAAACAGAGGTCTTGCTTCTGCTTATCTCAGCCTTGATCAGTGGCAAGAAAGGGCTGGAAACATCATCCAGCTCTGCTCCCATTGCTAGCAGAGCAAACCACAATCGCTTAGAGTGGCTGCCTGGAGACTAAGGTTTGATTACAGGGACATTTATGATCACGGCTATTGTGAATATGTAGTATAATTGAATATGAAGCAGTTACAGATCTGAAACTATGAAATCAAAGCTGCAATACAGGATGCCAGCCTCTGTTTCTGGTAGAAAAAGAGTGTGGAGAGAAGACAGCTTTTTGATCAACAATACTATTGCATTTATTATTTATTTATTTATGATGTTTATTAGTCACTCTTCTATTGAGGCTTTTAAAGCACTTTGTAATATCAAAGCATTAAATAAAAAAAGAGCATCCCAATAAAAGCCATATTAAAATAATCACAACAGAGCAGGATTTTTAACATGGTACAAAATATCAACACATTAACACACCTAATACTGCTTCAGCTAGGCACACCTACATATTCTATGGATGTCAACATCAAAAAAATGAATTTTTGGGGGAAAAAATATAAGTTTACGTTAATGTAGACACCTAGCCCACATTCATGTCCTATACATACACCCTTCCCCCCCTTTTAACCTTTTTTTTCTTTATAATTATACCTTTGAAAACCAACTTTAAAACAGTTAGAAGCTTGGCCAGATTTGATCTTTTTGACTTAGTGCTGAAAAGAAGGTGTACACTGTGTTCCAGAAGTGGGGTTCTGTAATATAAAAGGCCCCGTAAGATGTTAACTGCCATGTTTTGGAAGGCTCTGGAAGTACATATGAGATAAATAAAGCCACAACAGTGCATGGTATTAAATCTTTTTGAGAATATCTGCATCCCAGCTGCCTGCTAAAATCAGAAATCAACTATTGAAATTATTTTTTCTGAGATGCTTTCGAGAGAGTCTGACTAAGCATTGACAGAATTTTTGCCATGTTAAGGTAAACAAATATAGTATGACCTAATTTGCATAGATTTTAGAAGCAGGGGGGTGTTCAAGCTGACTGAAAGATTTAGCCATGAAAAAACTTTGAGGAAACAAGCTATGTACAATCTTGGATGCTGCAATGCTTCTGAAATTCATAACCTCCCTCTCTGCATAATTTCCTTTCTTTTTTTGTTATCATTGCATGGTCGCATAGGTTCTAAAGTGCCTCAATAAGTCTAGAGACTTTTCTCAATATGTTAATAGTGATATACACCATGAACAAAAGGACAGATTAATAGTTGCTAGACAACCATCCATGTATTTACTTGAGACATCTTACTGGCTTCAGCTTTAGACAACAGGTATATGTGGACAAGTTGAGAGGTCTGCCTAAGATGTGGCCCATACACATCATCAACTATTAGTTTAAATTAGCCTTCCTCAACCAGATGTCCTACAGATGGTTTAGATTAAAACTATCATCATGTTCATCCTGAATAAACAATGGCGGTGATGGCTTGAGATGATGGGGAGTCATAATCCATCAGGTCAGTAAGGATGCAGTTTTCATGGTTAACTTGTACACTGATTGTGCTGATTGTATTGTAAAAAAAATGGGATTAGACTCCAAGAAAGGAGGTGCGAAAACATGGAGGAAGGAACACCAACAATTTAAGATATGCAAATGACACCATATTGCTAGTAGAATATAGCAAAGAAAGACTACTGAAGAAAGTCAAAGAAGAAAGTGCAAAGTCAAGTTTATGGCTGAACGTCAAAAACAAAAATGACCGCAGATTGTTGTTGTTGTTGTTATGTGCCTTCAAGTCCTTTCTGACTTATGGCCACTCTTAGGTAAATATATCATAAAATTTCCTTGGAAAGATTTGTTCAGAGAGAGTTTGCTTTTGCCTTTCTCTCAGGCTGAGAGGCCACGTGGGTTTTCTAACCCTGTCATCCAATGCTCACAACACTACTCCATGCTGCCTTTCTACAGATGATTTACATAACTTTAAAGTAGACAATGGAGACACTGATGTAGTGAAATATTTCCTATACCTTGGTTCAGTCATTAATCAAAATGGAGAAGCAGTGAAGAAATCAGAAGACTAGTACTTTGAGGGGCAGCTATAGAGAAGCTAGACAAGATCGGAAAGTATAAAGAGATATCATTGAAAACTAAAGTTAGAATCGCCCATGCCATTGTTTTTCCAGTTTCTATGTATGGTTGTAAAAGTTGGATGGTGAAGAAAACTATAGGAAGAAAATCAACTTATTCAAAATGTGGTTCTAGAGAAGAGTTCTAGTGATACCTTGGACTGATAAAGAGACAATGAATGGGTCCTAGAGAAAATCAAGCCTGAACTCTGTCTAGAAGCCAAGATGACTAAACTGAGGCTGTTGTACTTTGGCCATATCACAAGAAGGCTTGACACACTAGGAAAGCAAATAATGCTTGGTAAGGTAGAAGGCAGTAAGAAAAGTGGAAGACCACATTACAGATGGCTAGACTCGGTCAAGGAAGACACGTCTTTGAATTTGCAAGACCTGAGCAGGGCTGTTGATGACAGGGAGACCAGGAAATCTCTCATTCATAGGCCATTTTCACACTAGGCTGTTATAGTGCTGCTATTCCACTTTCAACATCCTATGGGATCCTGGGATTTGCAGGGGCCTCAAACCCCAGGATTTCATAGGATGTTGAAAGTGGAATAATAGCAGTATAACAGTCTAGTGCAGAAATGGCCATAGAGTCTCCATAAGCCTAAGTCAGCTTGATAGCAGTTAACAATAAAGTGAATGCATGAGAATATTATAGTTTCTCTTACACTTGTAGCCAGAATGAATAACAATGGCTTTACGAACAAACAGGTGTCCAAGCTATAGCAGTTAATTCAACAACAATTTGTCAAATGTAGAGTCACTTGGGATTGGTTGAATTCATGATAATAACAATAACAACAAGATCTTGTTATGAAGGGCACTAGGTTGAGAAGGTTAATCTAAATCTATACTACCTATTAGTCATATAGTTGTTGTTTACATTCATATATTTATACTTTATCTTTTCCACAGAAGGAGGACTGAAGGCAGCTTAGAAACTTAAGACAGGTACAGATAAAAACATAGATTAAAAACACAGTGAAAAGTAATTGTCAAACTGTAATAGTACAGCACAACAGAAATTGTTTACAATTATTGTCTAAAATTGTTAAAATATCAAAGGAAGCTCTAAACTGTATTTTGTGATATATTCTGTATATCAAACGTTTTATATTTGATGTTTGTCTAGTAGGGGAAGTAGCAGGTTTCAAGATAAACAAAGAGAAAATGAAGATCTTGACTAAATATAAGAAAAAGAAACAGAAGATCTGATTCAGATGACAGGGTTTTAAGGAGAAAGGAGGATTAATTACTTGGGAACAACAATAACCAAACAGAATAATGGGCTATTTGAAAATAATTATGGAAAAAAATGGAAGAAAGTTAAAAGAGACTTGCAGGTATGGACAGAACAAAATTTGTCCCTAATGGGACGGATGGCTGCAATCAAAATGATGATCTTACCTAAGATAAATTACCTGTTCCAAAACCTTCCAATAATTATTAACACTAAATGTTTTCAGGGATGGAGAAAAGAACTTTCAGATTTTATCTGGAGCGGAAAGAAGCCTAGAATAAGATGGAAAACATTGATAGATAAGAAAGAAAATGGAGGCTGTGGTGTACCAGACATGAAACTTTATTATTACGCAAATGGAATGCTGTGGATAAAGGACTGGATTACATTGAGAGATGAGAGAATGTTAAATTTAGAAGGTGCAGATCTCTGGTTCGGATGGCATGGATATTTGTGGTACCACAAGGTGAAGGTAGATAAAGAATTCTTAAATCATTATGTAAGAAGACCCCTTTTGGAAATCTGGAAAATCTGGAAAAGAAAACTTTATTTGAGAATACCGTTGTGGGTCTCGCCTCACAAAGCTTTGTATGGAAAATGGAATGGAATAACAGATAAATGAATAACACATAAAGACTTATTAGTAGATGTGGGGAAGGAGTCGCAATGTATAAAGACAAGAGAAGAATTGATGAGTGAAGGATGGAATTGCCAGTGGTTTTTATATATCCAGCTTAAAGAACGATTAAAAATGGATCAAAAACTAGAAGGATTGGAAACAAACGTTCATCTAAATGAGTTTGAAAAAATAATATTTGAAAAGAAAGATCATTTGGTGTCACATTTATACAAATTTATGTTGGAGCAAGAATTAGAAATGGAGACCATAAAAGATACAATGATAATATGGGCGAAAAATATAGGTCATGAAATTAAGCTGGAACACTGGCAGAAATGCTGGGAGAATACTCAGAAATTCACTTTAGCTCACAGCTTAAAAGAAAACCACCTAAAAATGTTACATAGGTGGTATTTAGATCTAGAGAAATTAAGCAAGATGTATAAAACCAAAGACAAGAAATGCTGGAAGTGTGAAAAGGAGTGTGGCACCTTCTATCATATGTGGTGGCAATGCGAGAAAGCAAATAAATATTGGAAGAAGATACATGAAACAATCATGAAGATTCTGCAAATAAAGATACCATTGACACCAGAGACCTTTTTTTTAAACATGATTCATCAGGTGGATAAAGAATATTATAAACATAAAAATAAGATACTATACATGGTCACAGCTACTTCCTAATGAGGAATGGATGAAGAGAAAATGACCATAGGGCCATAAGAGAAGCACAGCCAACTTGTGAAAAGGCAGAAGACAGGACATGAAATTTTTAAGTCAATGAGCCTTTGGGGCAAGCCAAAGAGAAGGGCAAAGTAAAGGATGAGAAGAGTAATCTAGCAAAAGTAGGAAGCTTATCTGAGGTATTGATGAATACCTGTTTATATTACTGTAGGCTCACCTTTACTTGACCATTCTGGAGTCACTTGTTTTTGATTCATCTTGGGCACAATTTTTGCACAAACACTGGCACCGCAATAATCCAACTGGTTTGTGAAACACTACATGAAATTTAAAAATAATAATGATCATCATAAGATTAAGTGTGTTGCACTATCTCTCACTATTTTAAATGGGCCATTTTCTCTTTGACGTTAACTTTTCTAGAATATCATATTCCCCAACTACTTTCTGAAAAAGCAAGGTCACCAAGGTAATTCAAAAGATTTTCTTCCTGTGATGCTTTATCTCAGTGACTTGCAGAAGTATCATGTCACATGAAGGCTAAGTAAAGATAAAGGATCACATGCTGTCTTAAAGAACTTCAAAGCATTTTGCATGAAATAAGAAGAGATTGCAGCATTTTGTGCCATTTTTCATGTATATATATTCTTATTTTCATTACCCAACAGCTCCTAAAAATGCTGACAGAGAAAGAGATTGGGACTCCC